>JAQGCA010000427.1:0-28579 GCA_034698945.1 Protaphorura quadriocellata
CGATAATTCCCGACTGCCCAACTGCAGAGGAAAATGCAATGATTTAGAATTTATGTTACAACGAATAAAAACAGAAGATTTCTCACAATTGTATTAAATGTTTTATCCGGTTTTTTTGACCCGGAAGTATTTCCGGGCTTCCTGCTAGTATCCATATAAACAGATAATATTTTCAATTTCTAAGTTATTCCTACAATTCTCGTACTAAAGGACGAGCCGTACATCCGGCAACTCATTAAAGGAAAGCATTCAAAGTATATCCGGGTTTCCGGAAATCTTTTGTGCTGTAATAGAATTCCAACCGAGCTTAAACCACCTGTACGCACGTGGCATGCAGTATTATGGAAGTTTTATACAACAAAACGGATTGAGCGTTCATTCGGTCTGACGGTCGGATATACATAATCCCACATACGAACCACAATATTCTATTTCATAGGAACGATTATGCTCGTACTACTGCTGACACTATACACAATGCCAATGTCAGTCAAGTCAGTCCTGGGTTTGTCCATGTACGGGGATACCATGCATACCAGAGAATGGACAGGGTCCCAGAAAAATACTGTCCACTTGGAGCACGACATCGAAATAGCTGTCGATCAGCGGATAACGATCAATCGAATCAATCCAATTCTTAGACTTGCAGTCTAGAAAGGCAGAGTTTGTTAGCTAACCTATTTTTGGATTTATTTTTATTAAAGTCATTAACTTCATGGCTCACACAATACAATTACAATATGGAGATTTCACATTGATCCATCAATGAGTTTCGTCAGTTCCGACTCTTAATTAAACAACTTGACCATCATATCTAAATCGTACAACGATTAATTCAGTTAACGAAGTTCCGAACCCAAAAAGAAACTTTTACTGACTACTATTGTCGTGTTGGATTGAAATCTTCATTAGCCTTGCTGACGAGGTCACGATGTCATGCTTAGCTCAATGTAGAATTTCAGTTAACCTAACCTAAGTATTACAGATTTTAAACTCATGTGTGTGTCAATATGAATGCTAACCCATTCCTGCGGATATTTCACCACACCTTACAGCGAGTGCCGATCAATGAGAATATGGCAGTACGGGGTTCCCATCTGTTACCTGTCGGGACGAGGTTCGATTCCCTGGTCCTGCTATATTTCAGCTAGACTTGTCATATACTGTGGGGTTTTTGTTTTTACATGCTTACTCAGGTGGTTTTCCCACATCCGCTTTTATAAATTAAAAATGTGCCCAAATAGGGTAGGAAAGTCGTTTACAACGAGGATGCCCAATGATGGTTAAAAGACAGTGGGTGTAGTGCTATAATACATTCGACAAAATGAGATGCATTCTGAAACTGCAGAGCAGAGTTGGGGCTTTTTCGCTCGCAAAAATAGACGAGAAGGAATCATCATTAGACAAATGAATGTTAATGCATTATTGGATATCTGAATCAATAAGTATAACCTCCAGTATAAATGTATTAGTTACACAAGATGTTCCAACTTAGTAGTTTCTGATTTTGTGACCAACCACAGTCAGTGGTGACAATGAAGATGTGTGACCCTGTAGTTTTGGAAGTAAAGGGGTTTTGATGGTGGTGGTTCTATATAATAATGTAATAGAGTTTGGGAAGTAATAGACTAGCGCCGTAGTCTGTAGTCATGGATGATCCATCCTGCCATGTTTTCCTTTAATACGGGGATACAAGAAAGAGTCCATTCCATGTATGTTGTGTCTCTACTCCTATAAAGTTTCTCCTACCTAGTTAATAGATAATTACGTTTCGTTTGAGTTTGGCTTTGCCTTCCTGCCAACTCCTAAAACCCCTTTTTCCTTACTTGCTATTTTTTTTTATTCAATTTGAATCAGGTCTTCTCGGTCGTTGGTTCGTCGGGAGTATTATTCCAGTTACGGAGTATGGATTGAATTGAAGCAACTTACTCCAGCTCACTTCCTCTCCATGAACAACAGAACTAACCTAACGCGTATTCCTCCAGAAACTTAAATTGAGCTGAAATCCTGGAGGAAACCAACATTATCATTCCGGAATATTAAAGAAAAGACTTTCGGTGCAAAAACAGTGGAACCGACTGCTCGTCCCAGAGGACAATGGCCTCGTTCTTCGCTTCCAGAACTCTGTACAAAGTCGTCGCAACTTTTGAGTTTGTAAGTTTAGACTACACAAATAATCAAATTATTTCAGACAAGAATTTGGAACGAATTATTTTTTAAAGCGATTCATAAAATACTAAATTCACTAATCCGGTATGGTTAATTCGAGTAATTTTCGTTGCCAAATAGTCTTGCTCCATTTGGAGCCGCCTGTACTATAATGCACCGGTTTGAATAAAGATCGTTACAAATTACAATATCTCATTTGCTGCTCATATTATTTGGTGCAAATAAATTCACTCGGACGGAATTTGAATGTGTAATTGAGTGAGAAGTCAGAGAGCTATGACATTTAGAGTTGTTTACACTAGTCATAAAAATGAAGTGTTTTTTAATAAATACAACTGCTTAGTACATACGATACGTAATTATGGTAATATTAAGAAATAATGGCAATTTGGCAATACTAATACTTTACGACCTGGAATAAGTTAGGACGACGAGCCCAAGGCCTTGTATGCTTATACATTGTGATTTGCGTGCTTACCTGCCTACCTGCCTTTCTGTCATTTCGTCCCAGGCAATTAAGCAATAAGAGAATTGTGCGCAGGGAAATATTCATGCATACGTGTAGGTGTACACACATGTTATTCAAAATTCATGAGACATAGAAATATAGAGCACGAAAATGCTAATGTCAGAGTATCAGAATCTAATTTATATCTTACAAAAGTATAATAGGAAATTGGCAATGGGATCTTATCTTGTGATTAGATCTGTATACACGTACGTACGTCGAAGGAAAATAAATACACGCAAAGGGTATTCAAATAGGTTCTTATAACATAGTTCACATTTTCGGTAGACATCACAGGTTTCCGGGTCTGACAATTTAATTTGCCATTGATTTTTAATGAGATGAAATTGAAACCACGTACGACAAAGCGATGGGATTTTTGGGATGGTTCGTGTAACTGCGAGATACAGGGTGAGTCAAAATGCTGTCCGCGCTTTAAATTTCTTTTCCTGGCTGCAGGTATTATTCGATTCTCAATTGGACATGGCTTAAAACTGCAACTAGTCAACCAGAAGAATGTCCAAAGGTGTTGTGCAGTGTAATATTCTTAAACACTGGTCATCCTCTGACTTTCGAATTGGTTCACCAACTTTGTGACTTTGCATGGCTCATTATAGGCGAAAATTCAGTTTTACCAAAGCAACCGCTATGTGAATCTCTGATTCTCGTCAAATTCGTTTGAGTAGACGATCAAAGTATGCCTGATTTTGTCGGCTCTAACAGCGGTTTTCGGTCTACACTGTATGAGCTTAATGCTAAAAAGTTGGCGAATCCTGCCAGGGGATAAAATCTAAGCCGAAGATATCATTTTGACTAATACCCATTTATCCAAACATTTCCCTCTACATCCCAAGCTGGAATTTTAAATAGCTAACAGGTTCATTCTCTAAAGATTTCCTGTATAAATCGCATAGAGGGGCATTGATTACGAAAATCTCAAGAGTAAAGCGGAAAAATGAAATTGACTTAAAAATTATTGCAGACATCTTGAATTTCTTTATTTTAAAATTTCTATATCATGTTGCATTCAGTGTACTGATTATTCACTAAATTATAGACAGAATTCTTTACGAAACCCTCACCCCTGATTTGGGCTGTAAAGGCAGTCATAGGTTTCTATAAATTATGAACGATTTCCACTGTGGCTACTATTTCTTGGGTGTGTTCATCCTTGGGGAAAAATATTGTTTTAGGGAGCTACTGTATTTTATTGTGAATCCAATGGAGATTTGAGATCATATTGTGAACTATCATTACACCAATAAAATGGAGCGGTTTTTCGCATTAAGATATTCAAATTGTACTTAACTGTATCAGAATGCTTCAGAATTGTAATAAAGAGTTAAATTAAATCAAATCAAATCAAAGGCAAATTGGATTCTCACAGCAAAACTTATCGGGGGTTGGAATTAAGGGGTTTATTTTATTTGTTCTGGGTATATGTAAACATTGCGCCGATACGCCAATTTAGTGGTTATAATTTTCTGAAGTCAAGTGGTTTTACTTGAAACTGAATAAAAATGTTCAGCCTGAATTACATTTTATTTAAATTTTCCCTCCTTGCAGCTATTTTCCGTTGTAATCATCATATTTGCGGCCAAAACTTTAGCAGTGTTCCTTGAAGAAGAAGCCAAATTCCAGAACAACAGTCCATTCCTATTATGTAAGCGAATTGCAGAAGTAATTTGTGATTACTATTTTTGGATTCACTTTCGGTTAACTTGATCTTGAAATGAAAACTGTACATGTTTTGTTTACTTTCTACAGATTCCGCATCATTGTCCCTCATACTTGGAATTTCCCAAATAGTTGCTGCAGTATTACTCATCACATTCACAAAGGTCAGTCTCCTGATTTGTACATGGGTCATAATTAACAGTACTGCTGCGAAGGGAATCAGTTTAAATCACAGGCGTATTTTGATTAATTCCCAAAACTCCTTTATCTTCTATGGGGGAGTAAAGTTTTTGCAGCAGTCATGAGTAAATAACGATTCCGGATTCATATCAAATATTCAAAACCGCATGCACAGAAACTAAAATAATCCATAGGTTCGTAATCGGGCTGATAAATTCGAGTTCAATTTATCCTTAAAGTCTCAACATTTTACTCGGCGGTTGAATAGAAATGTCGCTGCGATACAGTGTTATACCAGCGCAAACCAGTACAACTGTTGCCACAATCGCGTTACTGGATTTGCTTATTACGCAAAGGTCATTGTAAATTTATATTAGTTTATTTTTTATATATTTGAAGGGTCCTGACAATTATGACAAAGAAGACTTCGTCATCGGAATCACACCAAAATTTTGGCTCCTCCAAGCAGTGATCTCTTTTGGACTCCTTCTGTTCATTTTTATTGCTCCAGTGGCCCAGTACTACATTGATGAGAATCAACAAGCTCTCAGAGTTTCATTGAAAGAACTCTACACTTATGTCATTGTGAATGCCTTGTTCAAAATTATTTTTATTTGGATGGTCTACACAACCGTCCGTTTTCGAAGAAAGCACTGAGAGTCACACGTCCATAGTGAGCAGTGGTAGGTCCAATTCAGTTGTCGGCAGCAAGAACTTCAATTTATTACGACCCCTGCACCGCACGACAGACAATGCCAGTACATCAGCCAATCAACACTCAACTCAACGAACTGTTTTACTTAATAATTTTACACAATTGATGACGAACAACTTTTATAACATTGCAATAAAATAAGGAAGGATTGTAGATAATAGATGGCTTTGTGGTTTTATTCTTGTCTAACATTTGCATTTTGCATCACCGCCAAAAACGATTAGATATTTATAAGAGAACATTACACATTTTGTAGGGATGAATTGAACGTGGCATCTGTAGAACTAAAGGTCGCGCGAATCGCGTAGGACTTGTTGGGTTGGAGGCTTTACAAAAGTTGTCCGGGAGTTCAAGGCAAACATCATATCCGAAATCCGCCTAAATCAACAGTTGACTGTTTAATGAAGCGCGAACTGTCATGTCTTTTTCCCAATTTTACGAAACCGAACGAAATATGATAAAAAATATGGCATTTCACGATTTCTTAAAATTGTGTAATTCTTTTGGATGTTTGTCTATTGAAAAACTACCCAATTTCTCTCATCTCTTTTTTCGCCGACGTTTTATTTCTCTCTCTCGTCGTCTTGTTTCCTTCAATTCGAAAGCACAAACATGAGTTGGGCACATCATAAGATTCTCTACACAATGTATATCTCTGGTTTTTTCTACTCCTTCAGATTTAGCTGCAGAACGATTACGAGCCAATCTGTACTATCTATATTGTGTTCTGTCGACAGTCGACATCTCATGAAGTCACTTCCTTCATACAGGAAGACGGGAAAGTTATAGACCTGCCCGAGTTGTCGTGCTTTGCATGGGCGCAAGGCGCAACGGTGTTCACCATCTTTACTACATTTTGCCCATTGGAATCGTTCTTGTGCGGATCTAAACAGTGTTAAAATTATTTTAAAAAAATATTTAAGGGACTTGACATTTTTTAAAGAATATGTGTGGTTTCTGAGATCGAGAACCAAACCCCAAATAAAATTATGACAACTCTCAGTAAAAAATTAGTTGATTTATAAACGGAGGATGGACAATTTTTACGCTTTTGTATAAGGCAAAACTAGCCTAGGACTAGAATTGCTCAGGATTTGAAAATAATTTAAATGGCATTTTATTCGACGAATTCAATTTCTTTTCTGATTTATTAGTTGATTATTCATAATTTTTTGGTTTCAGTAAAACATGTCTAGAGGGCACGTACGAAAGTTCCAAAAATTCTAGTTGGTATACCCCTTATCCGCCAACAAACCGGATGAGTTTGTATGGTCTGGATACATGTCGTGTCTCACGATGTTTTTTACTGGTGGTCCTGGTTTCGGTTCTGGAATAAAAATTGCTTACCGTTTTAATTCATATACAGTGGATTGTGGAATTACTATATTACATATTAAAAACGTTTTCGGAAGATGGAATTATTTTTCTCTCAAATTACGGCACAGAAAAGCGGCTGAATTCATCGTAGCACATCTGACTGATGTGTAAAATGGTGTCTATCCTTCCAAAGAAATACTGGAAATGCGTGCCGCGTGCGCTACGGTTCCTACGCCAAAAACAATTTTTTTTTGATATTTTACTGATTCGCTCGCCTGCTTTTGCAGATTTGTTTCTACTAGGTATACGATCTGGGACATCTGATCGGGCTTAACAATTTTGGGAGTTTTAGTCCTACTTTTAAAAAGCATAACATGAGGAACAGCTAAATTTAATCCGTATTTTGCCGATGGATTGTGCCGTGAGATTCGGAAAATCTTCTCAGGCACCCATTGTGTTTGCCCGAGATTTTTCAATGAAGGAGTAAATTCCTACCCGCACAATAGGTTCAGATTTGAATTTTCCTAAGATTTTGCAACTCAAAATGTAAAATATTACTTTTCACGCCTCATTTCTTGTATTCGATTTTTTGTAATTAAGCAGTAAATCGTTAAAACTCTAACTAAAAGGTCTTTCATCGCGCTCAGACAAATGACAAATAAAATTGTCAACTAGTAAAAATCGAAAATATAATAACAATGACAAGTTCGTCAAATTCATCAAAACCTCAACCAGCATTGGACACACTTGAGAAACAAGCTCTGGTCAAAATGTTAGAGTGTCCAGTATGTATGACGATTCCTGCGCCCCCGATTCGAATGTGTGAACGTGGACATAACATTTGTTCAGTTTGCCGAAAAAGATTATTAATTTGTCCACAATGTCAGGGAAGTTTTTCAGAGGCCCGAAATTTCTTGGCAGAACAACTTCTGGAACAATTCACATCCAAGTGTATTAATTTTAAGGCTGGATGTTTACTCATGGTCAATATTCAAGACTGGGATGCTCATTTGAGTAAATGTGATTTCCGGTAATTCATACATACTTGTTTCTGATATTAGATTCATTTAATTGCAATTCAATATACTTACATTATTGCGTAAAACACGATACAATTTTATTAACATCTCTTATTTTTATTTTCCAGACCCGTCGAGTGCAACATGAAAGAAACCAAAGTCTGTGTGAAAGTCCAAATGTGCTACACAAATTACATAAAGCACTTGAAGAAAATTCATAACGTCTCTGGTGTATCGTCTAATATTTTAAATGTGATTCAGCATGCCGATCCTGATCGAGTTGGGTTGGACTTTCGTGAGTTGTTCTGTTGAGAACTTTATTCCACAATTTTGTAGGTCTTGGTTTACCATTTCATTTAATAAATGAAAACTGACAATACTATTTCGAAAACCTAAAAAATATAACTTGAAGTTATACTCATTTGTAAATTTTAAACCGGCCCTCAATTAATGAGAAGAACTCATATTTTTAATTTCTAGCTGTGTCCTGGGAGTCTTGGCCAATCCACTATTTAGAGGCTTTTGGACAAACGTTCCTTACTGGGACTGAAATCCAGACTGGAAAGATATTTTGGTGGATTTATTTGGTTGGATTAAAGGACGATGCAGAAAGGTTCACCGTAAAAATCACAATTACGAATCCGGTGAGTTTAGTTGTCTGCTTACGTTGACATACGTAGATATCCGAATCGTAGATCCAACTGAATAAAAAATTATATTTGATCTAATTCTGTATTAGATTGCATGAGTCAATGTCAAGATTTCTTAGGATTTAACGCATTCCTAATATTTTAATACCTTGGACAGTTTTCTGAATTGGAAATGAGCTGGAAGGGGCCAGTGCAAACATTCCGTAAATCACCAAACGAAGTCAAGGAAAGTGGTTATTGTCTTCTTGCTGCAAAATCAAATTTTGGACCATTCACGTACCCGAGCTCACGAAATAATTGTCTGGACGGTAGAATGTCCTGGAATTTGAATTTTACTATTCATCAGGTATTTGTTATCAGTGCTATTATATTCATAAGAATAAGACTATACCATCGTTACTTCATTTAACTTTTCTTTTCTCGAAAGAAAACGATTCGGCAAGCTGCCTATTGATCCTCTTCGATCGTTATCTTAATAAACTCCAGTTTTAATGAAGGAAACCCAAGCCTGAAATGTAAGAATCTAAAATAGTTGATTTGGTGTAGTGAGTATAATTTTGTACTAATTTGTGCGTTGTATTCTGAATATTCAACCTCATGATAGAATGCGGAAGCAAACTTTAAAAGACTGAAGAACAACTTTCTAGAATCATACCAAGAAAGAAAAAATAGTGGACTGACTGCCCAAAATTAATTTAAGTCGAATAAATCCAGCATCGTGATCCCGGATATTATCACAACACAACACAGACTACAGTAAACATTGAAAAAAAAACAATTGAAAGAATAATGAGTATATATTTTGGCTAATTCAGTCATATTAATATTTACCTGTAGAATGTTATGAAACTATGAAATACCTAGAAGACGAACCGTGCCAAACATCCAGGTTCAACCGAGAACAACAGGGTCATACGTGTGATGATTTTGGAAAGTGTAAAACGTTAATCTGTTTTGAAGAACTTCAGAATAAAATAAACTTCGATAGGTTGTACGGCGCGGCGGTAGTGAAGGCAATTATGTAATTTTAAATTGTTGCAGCCTACACACGCATTGTGACCACGACCACTCAATTCTTTAGTTTTCATGCTGACTTGATTTCTGTAACTGACATAACTCTTTAAAATTATTCAACTATGTACTAACATAACTGTGGACCTTACAACTGAAACATAGGGTTGCCCAAGATAAATAAAACAATCCCCCTTACAGGTAGGCCAGTACTGAAAATAATTTTCAAACTCTTCATTTTTGCAACATGAATTTCCGACGGGCAATCCCGTGGCAACCTAATATGAAGTGCGTGGATTGCATGGGGCATTATTGGCCTCTGGAGTCATTTTGTAACTTCTTCAGCACCTGCCGAGAAATAACAACTAATTGTGGTCAGTATTTATATAGTAGATAAACAAATTGTACAGAATTTTTTGAACTTTACGGCAGACGAAGCCCCGAAGTCCTTTTATGGGTGGATTGATAATTTTAGATTTTTCTAAAAATACTGCAAACGCACACCGAACAAGAAAACCAATTTTTAATATTCTATTGAGTGTCATTGAATGTATTTATATTTGTAATTTTTCAGATGAATACACTCAGACGAGAAACAATTAGTAGACTTTTCGACTTTCTCTGAGCAACATTCTAAAAAACAGGTCGTATAGGAAATCATACGCTCCTTCGCGGTTTGAAGACCAAACCGTTCATAGATCGAATAAATTTCCTTAATTCCAGCAGACTCGCGAAGTAACATTTCAAGAAAGAAAAATATCGTATTTTCAATTGGTGTTAAATCGACGTATTGTCCATAAATTAGAAGTGCAAAGTCTAGCAAAAGCTAGGACTTAAAATTAGAATTAAGATTTTACGTAGAAGTAGTTGCCGGTAGTCAGTCAGTCACCCCTTGCATAAAGTAGGTCAGTTAGATTTGAAAATGTCTCACTGACACACCGGGAAGTGCCAGTGCTTGACTACGTGATATTATCGATATTATCGAAATAGGAAATACTACCATCAGTCATTTTTCACACAACTCTAATGCCTCATGGGTTGTAGCATTGTGGGTCAAACAAAGATTCTCCTGACAAGGGATTTATATTCAGTCGTAAAGCTCAGGTCAATCTGGGAACGCACAATTTAGTGCATCGTTGTGTTGTGGAAAAGCAAGGTTACACCACTTTCGAGTTTTGATCTTGCGAATTTTGGTCATTGTATTAAACTGTTTGTTTGTGGCCCGTTGTGACTTAAATAAATTAAACTGTATACATAAACTTTTAATAATTTAATAAAAAATTCTCTGAATAAAATTGATTTTCAGGTCTATGTGAAAGTTTAAGATAGACCTAACCAGGTGCAGGCTTATTAAATAGTCAAAAATTGTCATGTTCAAGAAGGCTACAATAGTTGAGCATTCGAATTGAAGTAGTTTGCAAATCAAATCACTCTTGCGAATATTGTTCCTTGTGGCCAAATTTTGTTTGTCACGATGCGATGAGCATAAACTGTCAGACAACGAATAGAACACCCGGAACATGCCGGGCAAAGTTACACTAATAAATTTACTTTAGTTGAGTGACATCTCGTCATACATTTGCAAATACACAGTGCATATGGTTTCAAATTATTTTAAGGATGTCCATTTCATAACACTAGTTTTATTTTTAGCCCCAATCTCATCTCTAGTCTTGCTTTGGATGCACCTGTAGCTGTAGACCACATCCCCGGTTCTAAAAATAGTTCCATTTAGTAAGCAAACTCCTACCGTCACTACCGTGTACAAGGCACGAGAAAAAAACTTTTGACAGACTAATTATAGCCAATATTTGGGTATACGAATGAAACTATGTTAAACTTCGATTGTATTTTCGATGAAATGAGAGTGTTCATAAATTGAGAATTGCTAAGAAAAAGTAAACATTTGAAGTTCTGAGACGTACAGACACATTTTCTTTTTTCGCTGGAATTTGTTTACTTTCACTTTTCCTCTTTCTTAAATAGGGCAACCCGTTCCTTGGGTTGGGAACCAGACCAATCAGGCCATTCAAAGCAGGTATTGCTAAAAATTGCTAAAGAAATATTGCGCCTATTTTATTTTTAGAAATTAGGATGTCCGCCTCATAGTTATTTTAAATTGTCTTGTTAAATTTAAATCTAAATTACGAGAAATGAGGCGAAAAGCACACTGGGGTGTGGGGTATCATAGTGTGAAAACGAGTAGTTGAACCTTGGGCCGAAAACCCAATACAAATAACACATTAGCTCAAATTTGGGAGGAAAATACCCGGATTCCAACTGTGTTTTGACATGATTGCCTAGATAATGGATTGAAATGGATCCATGTCATGTCATCCATCTGCAATCAGTATTCTTTCTTGCACGTGGTTGTCCCGAGGTCTCATCATGTATTTTGGAACTGCAATTGGGAATGATTTAACGCGTAGTTCACCAGAAAGTAAAATCAGCGCTTAATTTGTTCCCGGAAGAGATATTTTTTACAATTAGGTCCAATTACAAGATGATCATTATCAACACTTTTTCTTGAATCGATTTACTTGCAATGAATTCCGTTTAAAGTTATAAAACTGCTTTTATTGGAGAATAGGTTGGCTTCCAGATTTGCCTAGGGTAGACACCCATTGTTACAGGAAAAACTCTGGTGAAGGGATGCCTGTTTAAACTGTGTCTGACCCAGGTAACTAATCTCACACCAGTAAAATACATAAAAGATCAATTTATTAAGACTGCACTGTCTCATAGAAATCTGGATTCGATTTGCACCAGCAAAACCTGAAGGATAAAATTGAATTGTAGGTTCCAACAAATCAGTTTTGACAATTCAATTTTCTCAAACAATTTTGTACGTTTCTCCGTACGATAAAGAGACCCGACATCGAAGCTGGAAAAACTAGACTAGATGGTAAACCTTATGAAACTATGCCTCGATTTTTATGTATTTTCGTCAAAACCTGAATTATGGAAGTCCGAAATGTAAATGTCATTGGATGTTCTATGCATGGTAGTTTTATGTATGTATTACATTTAATTCCAGAAATACGACCTCAACCGGCATGTCTATTTTTTAATGAACTGGTGCAGAACAAATTGCAGCTTTTAACCTCTTTGACATGTAGTAACCCATATAAAACTGGGATTTTACAACTGAAACCAAAAAGCCATATCGTACTTTAAGTACGAAAAACGAAAGTCATTCGTTGTCATCCATAATGATAAGTAGAGCGGAAAAACATTACTTATTTTAAATCAAATACAAAAACCAAACAATGAGTTCATTGAACTCCGCCATCAGTAATATAATAATGATGGAGCGGCTATTTCTTCAGTAATGCATCCAAATTGGCAAGTAGTTTTTCCGTTTACTTCGCTTCATTATAACTTTTCTAACTCTTGCAAGTTCTAACGTCAAACGTCAAGCGTGAAGTCATGGCACCACTTCAGACAACATAAACGTTTATTAATGATCTCCTGACTTTGGTGCATCAGGCATAACCCAGGGAGTATTGAGTTATACGTTGTTACAGTTTTTACGGGATGACTCAACCTGAGAGGGATTGACAGGTCTTTGACAAGGAAATTCAATGAACCCGGGTCCGGGTATTTCAAAACTGGAGCACGTACTTAAAAAGAATGCGGAAGATAAATGTTAACTTTGCCCAAATGTTCAAAATACAATATAGAATCACCGAAATCTATTGTTCCTCGATTCGGATTTCTTTTGAACAATGCTGGAGCCAATAAACAACGTTTTATTAGCTCCGTTAGTTGTTACCTTATGTCCACAAAATCACAATTTCAATTTACGAATTCGTAGGAAGTTTCTTGCTTTTTTCTTGTGTGTTGTGTTGTGTTTTCTCACTCCCCAATTTTAGGGCTATTAATAAAGGACTGATGTGATTCATTCACACATTCAAAATTTCAAAAAGAATAAGTAAAATAACACGTGGAAACCGATTATTAAATAAATTTGACTATCGAGTCGAGTGGCATATTTAACCTATAATTCCACCTTAGTATGCTAAGGTATAGAGATACAGGAAGTTTTGCCGCTTCGCTGTGATGAGCTTTCAGTATATTAGAAGGAGAACCGCTGACGAGTAACGGTTTTCTCCAATGCAGTAATTTAGCCTGGGCTGAATGGAAAGGTGATACTTTCTCCAGGCTAAATATTCGCATGATGATGTTTGGCTATATGCCTTACCGGTGATTGTCTATTAGTGGATGTGTTCTTGTATAAGAACAAGACTTGTGGTTATGAATTCTAGGAGGATCTGAACTAAGGCTTTCTTTTCAATTCAAAATATTTTAATACCGGAAAATGCGATACTGATGTCGAGTACGTGATTTCTACAGAAAAGTAAGTCTCGGACGATTATACAGAAAATAGGTGCAACTGGGATCAGTGAAAATGATTATTCGGTAGTACGCAATTCCGAATGTCGAGAAAATCCGAGAAAATTCCAAACTTCCACAACGATCTAAGTTTTTTTCAAGAACTGTGACTGTGACTGTGATAACCACTGACAGATATGTGACCCGTGAACTAATATTTTTTTAAATTTAGTTTAATATTTTTCTACATTTTACTACACGTACATTATTTTAACTTTATAAAAGTACAGAAACCCGCAAAAAAGGACATCGCCGCGAGAGCATGGCCCAACCCCCCCTTATTGTTCCCCTAGACCTCCTCCTCAATACATTATACATACACCCCCCCCACTTCGTGTCCGCGCGATTGAGCCCACAATTTTGTTTGCAATCGAGTTGCTGAACAATGTTCGTGAAGGACTTAGGCCGAAAAGATCTAAGAACTTTGGGTGACCTCCAGGTCTCAGAATGAGTCAAATATAATGTACGTGTCAGATTGTCAATGTACTGACTTTGGCGTAGTTACATTACAAGACATTATGTTCCGGTGAGATCAGAATTATTGATAAATCCTCAGAATTTATTTTGTCAACGTAAACTATCAAAAATTAAAATCGTTCGGACAGTAGGACTTATCCGTAAACCTATTGTCCGGTTTAAATTAATAAAATTATTGTGTGGTTTACGTTGACAAAATAAATTCTGATCTGACCGTAACATAATTTCTTGTAACTACGCCAAAATATAATCAAACAATGGTGCGCTTTCTCTGGGATACCCTGTATAAAAACAGATACAAAATTTGTTTAAATGCGTTTTGAATGTGACGCCTGATTTTCTCACGCCCCAAGACTTTTGAGTGTTTGGAATATATGTATGTAAACCCTTTTTTAGATTGGATACATTTTTATTTAAGTCATCAACTTCATAGCTCACAGAATATAATCGTAAAATACGTCACATTGATTCATCAGTGAGTGTCGTCAATTCCGACTGTATCTAGACTTAATTAATCCTAATTTAATGAATATTGGTGTCACTTATTCCAGAGGATAACCGTTTAAATCGGGAGGTGGTCTGAATAGACTCTGTTTAGTTTAGCGCTTGTAAATTGCTTTTTATCGATGTAACACAAAAGCAGGGTCGTTAAGCCCGGGACGAACGTCCTGTTGCAGAAGTTTAGCAGGTGGAAACCCCCTCCACCCAGGAAATCAGCTCTCATCAGACCCCTCAGTGAGAGGAAACATTATGGCCGAAAAATGATTTAATATTTCATAATTCAAACCATTGTGTAACACAAACAGAATGAGTGACGTATATTTATATAAATATTTATAACAATTTTAACAACGTTTATAGTGGGTAACAATATTCAAAAATTGTAAGTATTATAGCTCGCTTCGCCTTAATGCACAGACAAAGCTGCACAAACTTTCCACTCACACTCATTTGTGACACCATGACCCAACATTTCTAAATTATAATCATGTGTGGAAAGACATTAAGACAGACAGGGGAAAAGTATCTTTTCTTGATCTGTACAGTACATTTGTTCTTCAAACATATTCTGCTATGTTCTGAGTCACAATTAGGTTAACTTCAAATCATTTTCTTAGCATTCCACATAACTACCCTAACAACCCATCACTCAATCAACTGTGTACATTGTACTACTGGACTACATTACAATACTTTCTTTTTACTATTGTAGTTCAAGTAAATAAACTAAACATCTAATTTTACTAGATTCTAAGAGTATTGTGCTCAAGTGTTACCGGAGCAAGGGAAAATTACATAATGGGTCAAACGATTTTACCATACATTAATTCATTATGGAGTTTATTGTTCTCGCTTTACTGAGCAACAGGTAATGGATGGAATAAGCATAACAAGTAAATTTAGAGGAAAATCTCTAGTTTCCACTGTACATGTTTTGTCAAGGTGTCAATCAGTTCAGTATTTGATATTATAAGTGCAATTTGAATAAGACGTCGGTAATTAGTAAAGTTCCGTATGTTTCGACATTTTTTTGCATCGAAATTTTTGATTTAATTTTGATGCTCCCCTAGTAGTAGGAAAAACTTCCGATGGAGAGAATAAAGCACTCTATAGCGAGAAAAGGGAATGGACTACCAGTAGTGGCGTCGGTTATGTCATGTGGGCTATTTTATGCTTGTTATATCTAATATGGCTTTAATGAACAGAAACAAACAAAACGCGACTGACCGACAAAGTTTCTCCTTTAGAATATGCGCGGATTCAGAAAATTTAGAGAATTACTGACATTTGTATAAAATCTCAGCGGTGAAAAATTGTTGAAGCAGCACACTTTCACAAAACCTGGCCGCATAGACAAAGTGTCACTAATTTTAACCACATAGACAAAGTGTCACTAATTTTACAGCGGACGAGCTCCAACTTTAGGAACTCAAAGGGCTAGAAACATTTGGAAATTGTCACTTGGATTCCTTAGCTCCGGAGAAACAAAAACTGATCGAGGCAACAAGCAATTAATGACATGTAAAGCGTTTTGCCAAAAATATTTAAATACTAGTTCTAATTCACTTGTGGTGGATAGATTTGGGCCGAATAATTGGGATCCACAATAATTCTGGCAATCATGTGTAGATATGAATTAACCTCATGACCTGATACCTTTAGGAGATAATTTCGCCAAACGCAAACGTTCATGCAATTGGCCTTTGTCGGATTTAACTATTGTCTGCGACATACGCTTAACTATTTTGGCTTAGCTTGTCAGTCATACGCGCTCCATCAATGATGGAAATCAAGCAAGTTACAGTTTACTAGGTTACGTAAATAACTTAGCCCGTAAGGTGTTAGAAAAACATGGAATGAATAGTTCTGATAGTTTGAAACTAGGGAGACAAAACCATAAAAAAATTGCACACGATTTATGTGCGTCATGTCGAACAAGACACATCTTCCGTGAAGCACGTTAGTGGCATCCTGCTTATGTACGTCCATAGTGTATAATTCTGGTATTTTTACTCAAAATTAGGTCAGGTCTTCGAACCCTTTGTGTTCTCGACAATTCTTCAAACAGTATGAACTTACTAGAAGAACAAAAAGTTCTAGAATTGCATATGTACTTAGTTCGATCGATTTGGATTTGAAATTGCACAACGGGTTGTCCAAATTTTGCAAGAAACAATAAAACAATGTACATGGTGGTTGACAATTTTAATATTTGTCTTCATAGACTTAGAACCAATGCTGGAAGTGTTAAGAAAGAATCGATATGCATAGTAAGGACATTTCGCGGAGAATTAAATATAAATAAGCTATTCACGGTGGGGTTTCCAGAAATTATTGGTAAAACAAGTTAAGCCAGAGGTAAAAGAGATTTTGAACTTCTTAATCTTAGAACTTTTATACGCAACAGCAATAAATCACTGGGTCCAAGATAAAGTTTTTTGTATAATTTATATCACTTTTTCGCGATTCCCTGGCTCGGTTGTAGGGAATCCTGTACAAGAGTTAAATGAATGATACATGAACTAAACGCATTAAATGAAAGCGCTGTTATCTCATTCTCACATTTTCGTAGAAATAATCGGAATGAATTAAGAATTTGACAATTATGTTCGGCCCAGATGAAAAATATTAAAACTTGTCAAGTCGATAATATTTATCAAAACAAAACGGTTAGGTGGAATCCAAATAAAAGTTATGCCATTATGAAATTTTACATTCTTTTTAAAAAAGGATACAGCACTAGCATGCAAGCAGAAAGTGCCTCGCGGACTTTGTGTGATGAAGAAAGAGCAACTGGTTGGTTGGATACGACGCACGGCATATGACATACGATACTGTGTTCGTAAACTACGCAATTTTATCTATCACTCTCACACAGTCACAGTCTCGTTATTTTTGTTTTTTTACATCCTAGACTTGAGACTTCGTCTAAAAGTAATTTGACTTTTACAAGCAACAAGATAATTATCAGATAGAGTTCAAAGCTCCCTGCACTAAAGTAAACATGTTCAACAGTTCGGATTTGGATTCGATTTTGTTCGCTTCTAACTGACACCTCTAATAGATTCGGTAGGCGAACATGGATCTCAATATCTGTTTTGGAGATTTCCCGGAAGTCATCTCTGTGTATCTCTACTTCCGTCGGCGGCTTAATGAGAGACTTACCACAGTCAAGACAAATTATCTAGAGAATGAAATAGTAGACTTGTACAACTAAACAGTGTGTGTTCAAGGCTCAAACGCACCACAGATACAAATCCCCCAGAAGCTTATTTTCTTTGAATTGTTCATTCTTTTCGGACGCAGATGATGTAAATGTTTTGTACCAAACCAAAGTTCATTTCTCATGTTAAGATACTTGAAAATGTGTATGTTGTGGCCTGTGAGTATATTTTGTCAGATGGATTTACATTTTAATTTTACTCAAGCTCGGTGAAATCATTTGACAAGAGGATTAAACTAGCATATTCATTAGACAGTTTGTTTCTTCGTCACATTATAGTGAAATGGGTTTTGTGTAGGGTGGTTCAAAACTGCGGCCGGACGAGTAGGACTGAAATTGAATGGATACATAACATACAATTTTATAGAAAATTCTATCCAGGATATTATGCGTTACCTACAAATGTTCGTAGCATAAATGTGACTCAACGGGTAGCATTTTAACTTAAAAAAAATTAAGACATTTCCTATTTCTTTTGGGCTAATTTCATTTTCATGGTCTGTGACTTATATTATTTTCATTCTGCATTAAATTATCTAGAGAATATAATTTCGTTAATTCTAGCAGGCCACATGGAGAGCACAGCTGTCAGGGTAAATAAGATATAAACCACTAAAGTTTTAGGAGCAATCATACATAGGACTCATTAAGTACTGTATTCGTGTTGAATTAATCCAACTGTCGGTACAGTATTAAAAATGCAAATCCATTAAAGCATATGGACTTCGACACATTCGCACTCCTTTATTTGTTTTGCAATTATACAGAGTGTGTTCGCACGTCAAATTGCGTGTGGTTAGTGCTTTTCACTCAACAACACAGATCATAACATGAAAATAAACTTCTGTGTTTGACACGGCAAGGTAGGGCAGTTGATTTACTTTCTCCTTTTTATTCTACAGGAATCTGACTAATAGCGTTATGATGCAATAATTTATTTCAACTTTCAGTTCTAAAAAATAAATGGGATATGCGTATGACTACAAATGCAAAAACAAAACGACATGATTTGTACGAATATTTTACAGATACATCGTGAAATTCGGCCTAAGGTTAATATTAAGAACGATTCTTTTTAAGTGTGTATAAGTTGGTCTTTGCTTTTGCAGAAGGAGCTTCTACAATGACCGAGTCCGATGTTGATACTGTGTCGTTTGAAGAAACATCACCTGTAAAGTTTTCACAAATACGAAGAATTATGAAAATCAAATTGAAATTCCATGTGTGTGTGACCAAGAGCCACCTCGGAACAATGATCGGTCGGCCTAAGCCCCGGCCAGTAGTTATGCTCCAAGGTGGCTACTCTGGCTACCGGTCTACAACATATGTATACTACCTCCACAAAGCGTCTTCCCGTTGTGCACAATTTTAATGACCCGAGGTGTATGACCAAATAATCCTCTTAATCTAGTGACGGAGTTGAATGTCAGGATCCCATTTTTTGATGGCTCCAACATATCAATCGAGAATTCACGATGAGCTCCCATATCCCTCGCTTTCATTTGTCGAAACTGAAGGAAAAATAGCAAATGGTGCCGTACTGCACAATTACTAGTCGGATTATCAATGATTTAATAATAATGGGAATCAGTCTGACTTTTAAAAAGGTTAAAATTTGCGCGCAGTAATTAAACCGAATGCGCGAACTTAAACTACCGATAACTTGTTATCTTATTTCAATAACTCTCTGTCAAAGATCGGGATCATTTCGGTACCTTTAAATAAGGATTGAACGCGTGCTGATAAAAATAAATTCTGCGGAACGCACAGGCACGTTCAGCAGTTTTTTTTAAATTAAAGTACTTAAGTATACTCCAGTTAACTTATTAAACTATTTTGGTCAACTCTGTTTTTGACTGTACAAATTGCAAGTCAAACTGATACTCCAAAAGTAGACTAAATAACTTCCTCCCCGTCGATTTGTTAGAATAAGGCGGTCAGTTTGCATACTTGCATGTACAACTGCGTTGAAATAGCACATTAATAAACAAACAAACAAATTAACTTCTCACTAACTTGGAGGCTACTCTTTTGTGTGGTGATGAATGGCCTATTTGTTAAAGTCAGAGTCAGAAAACTATTTATTAATGTCATACTGTTCCATAGTCCAAACAGTTCAGCATAATCGATTAATTTCTATTCGGTGTAATTTCCAATCCAATCCAATCCAATCCTGACACTGTTCCGAGAAAAAGCACGCTGAACTGAACAACAGATTTCAAAATAGAATAACTTGTCTTATACAATAGTGAAGGGCATACAGGATAAAAAAAATAGATCTAAAATGCTATTTCTAAACCCTGAATGAGCATTTTTTGGAATAATTCGACAACGTTTTGTGTTTAATTCCAGTTTTCTTAACCTTTGTACAATTTTTATGATTTTCTTTGAAAAATACCAGCGGAAAGTTTTTTACATGCAAGCTATTGGGTTTTCCGTGAAAGGGGCGACATGTGCCCGTGATTTTTAGGATAGACACCAGCCCGCAAAATTGGGCTGAGAAAATTTAATTTAATTGCATTAGCCGTATTGATATTGACAAATAATTCAAAAATATTAAATATGTATTACTTACACTCATACTATGAATAGCCCGACTGAATTTAACTTGGAGCTTAAACTTTGGGAAATCAGGATCCACAGGGATATCGAAACGACCATAACTTGTCATTCCGGCCCGTCTCGATTGTCTGTAAAATTTACTACAAGCTCCATCACTGCTTGATTGGCCTCGAACAAATTCCGGACCGAAAAAACCAACAATCCCTAGCACCAGCACACTCAAAGTTGAAATTTGGATTCTGTTCATTGCAAAAGAAAATAAAAACTTTCAACTGGAAAATCTTGAACAATTTTTCCCACACTAACGCATAGTTGTACATTGTTGGGAGTATTTATATGCGTGTGCGCCCGGAGACATTCTCACCACTTAAGAATCACGGCACAGCACAACACGTAATAAATACTTATGACACTTTAATCCCACATAAATAAGAATTCCGTCATGTCATTCAATTTAAGTCACGTAATTGTTGAGAAGAAATGCCAACGGAAGAACAGAAATCCTAATTGGGTGGAGTTATTTATGGAGTGAATATAAGTGTACCGTTACACGCACGGACTAATTTTTACCCAAACTTGAAAAGGAGGTTAAATCACACAGAAAATTGAGCCTAATTTCTTTGAATCAACTTTAATGAATGAATGATGGGCGGAGTAGAGTAGAGAGATAACGGATTTTCTCAAGGAAGTAAAAAAAATTCAAAATAAAAATCTGCTCATTCTCACATTCATACATTATGTCCCACAAACTATCAAACGACTAAGTGGGTGCAAATTATCAGAGAAAAATACGCAAATTAATCCATCGTTATGAACAATTTCAAGTTGATGAATGTAAGGACTTTTTCCTGGTGTCGGCATTCCTAAAAATATCTCCCGCATCTAAAGTGCTAAGGCATGACTCGACGAATGAAATAAATTGTCCGAGAAGAGCATGTTGACATTCTAAGGATGAGATCCAAAATTCACAACAAGATTACTCAACCCGGGTGGCCATGCAGTCTTGGACTAAATTTGACTTCTGAGTACTGAGTCACAGGAAATAAATTACATGGCATTGGCTATGGCTAAACCAAACCCGAGTAGTTATTCCTGCGCGTCAAGTGTTAAGTTGATACTTTAATTCCACACTCAGATTCAAGATCACAAAGCATTGCATTGCCAAGTTTTCATTACAAAATTGATCGCCTCACGTTTTTCGCTTCACGTGGTAAATATTTGCTGAGTCTAATAAATTGGGAGTAGCAGATTTCCCACAATGTTATTGCACCTAATTAGAAAGCTTTCCAGTACTATTGAGTTGCCGGATAAACTTATCTGATATCGCTGTAAGTCGGTAAAGGTCAACATGATTGCATGTTAGAGGTCGTAATCTGTGAAATCGAATTGATTGACGGATTGATTCTGATTTATTTATGTATATGTTTGTTGCATTACCATTACAGTTTTTTCAAGCAAGAACACACTAGTACTACTAAAATAAGAAAAAACAAGACAAGAATAAAATAAAAATATTACAAATAATCATAATTTCGTTAGATCAGGCACAAACAAAGTCATAGTCATAAAAGGTCAAAGTCAAATCAAATAGGTAAGTATTCAAATAATAATCGTTGATCGATAATATCCTTTTTTACAATCGTTTAGTCTGGAAATGCAGGGACGGCTTAGCATTGAGTGGTTATATATTGGCAATATAATATTTTAAGAATTTGAGTGTTTCCTAACTACTAGTATTATTTTCCTTAGTCCAAATGGAAGGCAAATCAATCACTAAAGAGAGAGTCCGCGCCGATCATGCCTTTTCGACGAAAGTCTGTGAATTACGACGTAGAAAACATTTATTATTGTTCTTTAAGACGAAACAATAAACAATTACCAACTGTGGTGTCTACACTCCTTGGCTTTGTTGTTATTCTTATATTTTTGAAACCTTGATTCTGATAAATCAAATCACAACAAAGGAACCCCACGCGTTGACATGTGTATAATGACAGTTTATTTTATTTTATATGACTTGAATACAGGGAAAATGGAATTGGATCAATTGAAGTAACGTGTACGGTTACACGGCCTGAAAAACATGATTAAAGCAGTTAATTACAGCCAAATCCGTGACTTGAATAAAGGTTTAGGGGAGAGGTTCGTTTCCCGAACATTCAAAATTGCACATGGATGAGAGAAATGTGTATTCAGATTCAGAGGGTGTTTCAACTAATTCTGCACCCTGATTTCTTACGTAGCATACATTTCATGTCAAGCAATTTTGAAACACCTTAAAACTTTATTGACATTCGTTGTCCAGTAAATACCATGATAAGCATTAACGTTAATTTTTCTTTATTTTGCTGCAAACAATCAGAACATTGGATGTAATATTTGGTGAAGGTGTTAGTCAGCTGTTTGGACTTGCACAAAATTGTGCCTTCAAACCACGCTAAAGCAAAGTATTTTTACAACTCTCCTATCTGTCACGGGCTAATAATAGTTTTTGTGGAAATTTATAACGTCCTGAACGATTATGCGTGTCTGGGATTTTCAAAACGGTTGACCATCAAATTCGCTGTTACAGTCTTCTAGTATCATATCTTCCACTATCATATCTTCCACAAATTTGACCTGCGTTCCTCTGATTGTCTGCAAACCTCGCTTCGCCTAAACTGTGGTTCATTCTTAATCAATACATAAGTACAACTACCTCGGAACTCTAAGTATCGTGAGTATTGTGACATCACTCTGTTATGTTTCTATTGATTCTTGATTCTGATTCTGATACTTTATTAGCGTGTTTTTTCCGACGCATCCTGATACAAACCACTCTGGACGTCGGACGGTGCGGATGAATTTATATTTACTTGATTTTTTCCTAGAACTAAAGTGACATTCACAAGTGAAATAGAGCAGATCGTATACCCAGTAGTCTTAAGAAAAAGATGCTATTGTTTGTCCAGTACTCGATTATAAGGCGTATAAGAATGACAATGTTTTTATTTTCGCAACGGAGAAAATGCTACACCTGGTTCCTGACTGGGAACGATAACTGACCCACACACCACTGTGACTTACCGAAATTCTGTGTTTTGAGCCAAGTAGCACTTATAAATAAGTATGTTCACTTTCACCTCAGGTCAACATGGTATTTGTATGACTTACTTTGTATTCAAACTAGTCCCGAATTCTGGTCTCCTACCCGTACCCGAATGTGTATACAAAAAATGTATAAAAGTCAGTTACACTTTAGAGTCCTGAGTTCAGTCAGTTCACATTTTTGGTCTGCCTCTTTGTCGTCGTCAAACTCAATCTGACAAAATCACACTTCTAAGAAAGTACAGAAAAGTATGCGTGAAACACTCGTACACGTACACAGTACTTGTATTTGCACGCGAACAAGTAAAGTGGAAATTCATTTGATTTCTCATTGGCAATGCTCATTATAAACATTTGTCGCCTCATTATTCTCAACCATTATTATCCTTTTCTCGGATGAGTGAAGAATTTCCTGGCACGACTCAAAGTTTGTGAGTCAATCGTTTTTATTTTCTAAGAATGACCTGTGTTGTGAAGAAAACTCATCAGAATAATTTACGGAAAATTTTGGGGTGAATGAGCAGTGTGGCAGATTGGAAAGGTGTTCAGACAAAGTTAAGCCAAGGCTTCATCGACTTTGATTTTTCAGATTGTACGGTTGTGTCGTGGTGATATTGTGCAGGAAGTGAAATTGATTCCCCGTCAAGTGTAAATTGTTATCTTGGATGTTTCTTCTGCTGGCACAAGTGAACTAGTTAAAATAAATTTTGACTAGTTGGAACGAAAGAAAACTTTATCGCGTAAGAATATCAAGGTTTGTGTAAGTAAACTGTATTTTGAATAATCTGACATAAATATATGTGTGGAGACCTCGACCGGTTGAAAATTGATTGGAAAACAAAACAAGGGGTTTCATCTCTGGTTTATTCGAAATCAAGCAATGCATGAAATATGCCCATCAACTTCAATAATGTTCAGAACTTGAAGAGAATTAACTTAGAACGGAGCAGCTTAGCTCGTATTGACTCACATCTTTAACTAAATCTAGAGCTTTAGATTTTATTGAACAAATTCGATATTATTTTGCGAGGTTAGAAAATCCTGTCTTTAATTCTGGTCCTATATGTGCATTTCATATAACTTTTCAAACGGAATAAGAAAAATCGTCATATTTATACTAATTTTTATATTTCCAGGATTGTTCTTCCAAAATCTCAATATCAGTTGTCAGATTCATCCATAATTGCTTGTCTGGCACGCAAATGCAGACGATGTATCAAAGGTACAGAGACACGTCACCGAAAACTCCTGGAGAGCTACGAATAGAATCTATTCAAATAGACGCACAATCCAGCACAAATACAATGCCAAGTCCAACAGCCAGTAGTAACAACAGTATATTTCGGGAGCTAAATATGGAAGAAGAATTTGACATCGTCAAAACGTTGGCCGAAGGGTCCTTCGCGAAAGTACTGATGGCCAAGCGGAATGCAGAAAAAATGGTTTTGAAAGCAATTCATTGTGAGGTCACCTCGGAAGAAGATTTTAGTCGGGAGTTAAATTACAATTATTTCCTCAGCCCACACCCCAACATAGTGACATCCTTCAATGTCTCATTCATTTGGGACAACTGTTTTGTATTCGTACAGGAATTTGCTCCTCACGGAGATTTGTCCAGGTTCGTAAAAAGAGGTGGACTCCCGGAAACACAAGTCAAAGCCATCGCGGGACAGCTGGCTGCAGCTCTTGAATTTATGCACAGTCTTCATCTTGTTCATCGTGACTTGAAACTTGAGGTATTTCTAGTATTTCCATTGAGAATTAAAACAACTCCGTTGATTGACATAATGGTCGAACAAACACCGAGAGAATTTTTTTAGTGATCTATTACTTAAAGTCACTAGAGTATTGCTCAGCCGTATTGCCGTTTTGCTCAGGAATCCCGACTAAATTGAAATTATTTTAAGTATATATTTTTTAATTAAATCTTCCCATAATTTCAGTTGATATTGGATTTGTTTCTTTCTAAATAATGGTGCTTTACCGGATATGGTCATTAATTGTCCTACATTCCCCGCACAAATAATCGACCAATTTTATCATCTTTACTCAAATCGTAATGATGTGTCGTGTTTTTGTAGAATATCCTGGTTTTCAAGCAAAATTTGTCCGTGGTCAAACTCTGTGATTTTGGTTACACCCGACCCGAGGGCGCACTTGTAACACGAACGAATCAAACATGGATCCCATTCTCACCTCCAGAAATTTGTCACGTGGTTCTCCAAGAGAGATACTATTGCCAAACCGCTTCTGACGTTTGGCAAACAGGGATTATTCTTTACGTTTGCCTCCGGGGTTCTGCACCTTGGCATTGTGCAGATATCACGGACTCCCAATATTGCCATTATACAGATTGGCACAGGAGAAAGTCAATTCGGATGCCGGAGACATTCAACGTTTTCGCCCCAAGACTTATTCGACTGTTCAAACGGCTTCTTGAACCGAAAGCATGGAAACGTTGTGAAATTCGGGAAATTTCGAAGTATTTGAAAGATGATTGGTTCAGAAGAGGAAGCAGCGTGAGTTCGGTTGGAGAAGCGGGTCAAGGGTTACTTCAGAGAAAAGATACGATCAAGACTTCAAGAAGCAGTCAAAGACCGAGGGCGATGACGGCGGAAAGAACAACAGTACGCTATTCCAGGCACAAGTCTTGTAAGGCCCTTGGAAATTATGGACTAGAAACTGAGATTGACAAGAATTTAATTTCAGAGAGAGTCGTAAATTGGATTTCAAATAGCTCGACTAGTTCCATGGGTTCGACGCTTAACTACTCGTCAGAATAGGGCGAAGTTTAAAATTCTGATGACAATTATTGTAACATGCATTAGCAGTACACATTTATTTATTCAGATTTCATGATTTTTACGAATTTATTTTAGTAATCGAAGTTAAACGATCCTGAGTTCGAGATCATTTTCACTTAGGTACGAATTATTAAGAAATAAGCGTGTGGTTTTATAATTCTAAATCCTTCGAGTTGTTTGAATACTCTAGTGGGTAATAAATTGAGATTCTGCTAGCAATTTACTATATCGCATATAGAATTTTTATCCAATATCTACATACAGACAATAATATCGAGATATTTTGTCGTCAAGAGTGGTACTAGTTCATCTAAATAAAAATAATAAAATTATACTGAGAGAATTCATCATTTAAAGTCTACCACAAAGACGTCTATATTATCTCGAAATTACGACTTCTGAGAACTAGAAATCGTGGCAAAGAATTTTCCGCATTACTTAAAAATAATTAGGCAATACGCCATAAGATGAATATCACGTTAACGGAATAAAAGTCACATTTAGATGAAGTCACAGGGCTATATTGAATGTTCCAAATTTATTGAATCCAAATTAAGCATGTTCGAATCTTTTCTCGAACGATCGACTTTGGAGAAATCACAATTTTCAATGATTGAATTAGGAGTCGACTAAAAAGTGATACTTTCGAAGAATTTATATTACGGACAATAAGGTTTATGTGGGACAAGGATTCAACTTTAGCATAATTTGTGTTTGCGTTTTTAGCGGAAGTGAAACTTTTGTTTTCTTATTGTTGTGTTCCCCTAATTTGTGTATACTCCTGTTGTATTCGCCGACCTTCCAACTTCGAATTACGATCCAGGTTGGCCGAGTTGTTTTCTAAAATTGGGTTAAGATAACACTTTCCCCAGGGTGTCGCCAATTTTTATAAATTGCACCGCACTGCCAACAAGGGCAAATCGTAGACCCAGCATTCAATGCAAATCCATGGCCTGCCTTCCTGTTTTAAATAGTGTAGTGAGTCAAGGACCGTATCTATCGCACTTTTGATCAAGTTGCGACCTCAGAAACAAACAACGCAAGATAAATTTAGGATATTTTTTGTATTTTCATTCAGCGTCTCATGAGTGATCCTCTTAACCTTTTGGCTTTCAAGTGCAATCTCTATTTTTTAAGTTTAACCACAACACGGGTTCTGCATCACTTCTTACCAGACTACTACTTGCATTTATTTCACTTTTCCTCAAGTGCATATTGAGTCCACGACCTCAATAATTCACTCGTTCTTTACACGATACACTCAACAGCACACAGTGTAGGATGAATTCCCGCTAGACTCATTAATCTACAATATCGATCCAACTGCAAGATTATAAACATGTCCTTCCAACAATCTTTCAAAAATTAAAGCATTTAAATTAGTCAAGAAAAACTTACTCATGGGAGTTTGATTGATTGACAAATTATTCAGTTTTAAATTTAGCCGTTGACAATTAAAGCGTGTAGGTAGTGCAAGAAGTACAGCTGAGAATTCTTAGCAACGTGGTTACTACGTGTTTCATAGCGTACATATTTCATGATTAATTCGCAGATCTCATTTTCTGCATTTCTCACTTTGATTTTCAGGATATGAAATCCCAGAAAGTATTTCTTTGAGATTCTGGATACTTTAACATACAAAATGAACAAAAAATTCACAATCAGTGACGAGTAAAATGATAGAGTTTATAAACTGGTAGAAAATCGGAATCCAATTTTACGTTATCGTAATACAGATGAATTCATCCGTATTATCCCTCCTGGAGTGTTGTCTGTTGCGTTTTACGATTACAAATTTAGGTTTATGATCCTCGAAATAGAATTTCATGGTCCGTGAGCCTGAGGACACTTGTATCTTTCTAAATAACCATTGTCGCATAAAATTTTCGCCAACTTATTGGATTGGAAATATTAGATTTTAAAGAGCATTCAGAGTTTCTGCGGCCATGAGCTTCGCTGCTACCGGCCTTAACGGTGGTCGAGCCGGTGTAGCAGGTGGAAAATACTACACCTGGGAGAAAATACTACCGCAGTATATCCTGCCCAGGTAGACGAAATACGTTAAATCATTCCAGACGTTCAATTGCTTTACGCTATTTACACTTACAATCAAGCCGGAATTAAACACCTCTGGGAGGTCTATAAAACATTATTAGAACACCACTTCCAATTATCGATGAGGGAGCATGGTTTGGTTTGGTTTGGTCTCTTTATTAACGTGATATTCCAAAGCATTCAAACATACAAGTATGCGATTTGATTGTCTTAACATGGAAACACAAAG
>JAQGCA010000428.1:0-28574 GCA_034698945.1 Protaphorura quadriocellata
ACAATGGTCCCTTATAGCTTTTCTAACAAACACGGCTCTTGTCACCACCCTATTAGAAGGTATGTTTACGTGCCCTGCATTTTATGTCATTCAATTGTTTGAAACACCTTGTTAAACATCATTGGCCTTCGTTGTCCAGTCAACACAATAGTCAGCACGTACCAAAAAAAATTCAATTCTAGTCAAGTGAACTGGAACGCTGAAGACAATCTCTGGTGAAAGTGGTTATTCATTCACAGAACTAGCAATAAGTACATGCCTTTTCGAATTGACCATTTTCGGATTTGTGTAAACACTGATCAAGAAGTAAGGAAGGTAAAAAATTATTGCAAAAACTGTAGGGGTTTTCCAAATCCAGGTAGAGAAACAAAAATAGTATACTCAATTTCTCGAAATATGCAGTAGATTGAAAAAAGCTGGGTTCATCTAATGAAATTGACAAATCCCGGATTTAATCGGATGAGCGAGTTGAAAAAAATGAAGGCTTAAAATTAACTCGACAGAGTACGATGTATAAGCATGACTTTCAATTTTTAATGATTGCATTTTCCAATTAGGTCTAATGCCACATTAAATATACTTTATGTAAGTGCATGAATATGCAGGTTTCCCAAGTACAAGCCTCCGTACAGGATGGTGGTACATGGTACTCTGCTGTTTAACCCTCCAGTCCTGGTTCACACTAATCGATTATGAACCACCCTGTAAGTCGTTGTTATTCGTACTTAACTAACGATAAGTCCACATGGATACAACCTTTAAACTCAAGTTTTTATGAGATAAAAAATGGACTCGACAGTTTGTTTGAGATAAAGAAAATAAGATTGGACTGGGCAGTTTATATTGAAATTGCATATCTATTTTATTGACTATCAATGCCTAAGGGTGAACAAAGAATTGTGTCATGGCATTGACACGACCTTCAATTATTAAATGGTATAATGTGTGCCTTAGAATTTAATATGCAAGGCAGAAACCATGTAGGAACAATAAGCTAATACGGACAGAATTTATTTTTTTTGCAGCGTTATTTCTGACAATTAGGGTGAGGATGCACAATTCAAAGTACAACCAGATTTCATTTTTTATTCCATTGTTGGTATTTTGTAATGTAATGAATTGCATGATTCTATCTATATCTATCTACCTGTGAGATGGAATCGAAACCGGTAACAAGGAAACTCTTTCAACTGCTACCTCGATTTCCGGGACTTAATTTTTTCAGAAAAATACGCTCTCGTTGATGGTCAATACCGAATTTAATTTAGTTGAATCGAATTCCGCACATCCCCCGTCGGGCAAAGGTCAACCAGGTCAAATTTTACGATTTAAGTTTTTACATACTTACAATGAAATTGAATAAGATTTCATCAAGTAATCGGTAGTCGACTTATTGGACCTAATTTTCGTCAAGAAACTGCCGAATGTCCTTCTTTTCAGTGTCTTTTCGTTTATTTCACCCCGTTCGCGCTAGTCTTCACTGTTGAGCGCTTCGTAGTTAGAAGCAAAATAGCTGGAGCTAAATAAAACTACAAAATGTATATCTCCACTCTACTTATACTTCATACTTCTCAAAATCAATGTAACACTTGCTGGCCCTACCCTTGTACGGAAACAATTACCTCCCAGGTGTGAGTCTTCTAAATCGCTGATTCTCATGATGGCTTTGTAGCTCGGCAGAACATAATTAAAATAATTGTTCCCTGATTTCTCTCAATTAGACTGCGAAGGGAATTTAATTGAACTTACAGGAAGTAAGCCCGGACTTAATTTTTGAGTTATAGTTCATTCATTATTGAAAAAATACACTTCTTTTACCCATTCATTGAATTCCGACAAATGTTAGTATTCCGTTTATTTTATATTTAGTTCTGTTTGTTTGAATTATTTTGTAAAGGAATTCGCCAGTGCCATATTCATCATGGGAGCTGCGGAGAGTCAATTAGGGTAAGGATTTCGAAATTTGAACTTTTAACAAAGTGAAACTTTGTTACTGCACTTTTTAACATTTAAGAAATGACAAAACTGTAACACTAGATCAACTAAAATCGTTCCCTGCTATTTATATTACCTATAATAATAAACAGACAAAATTTTGAAATTAATACAAAATTAACTTTATGGTGTCTGCAAAACAACACTTGAATTATCAAAAACAGATGTTCTTATTCGTGGCATTCAACTCGATCGGCTTCCTCTCCTAATCTATCAAAATTAAACCGGTGAGAAACGAATCAAGATATTTCCATAGTCAATCACGAGACTCCCCACTTTTTACAGGGTATCATCTAGATACTTGCTCATTAATTCCAATTTAAATACATACATATACAGTTATATTTGAATACGAGTCAATTCGTTGCACCACAAATTATATTTTCGAACAGGAAACTTCGGTCTGGTGTTTGAAATTATTAGATAAACGATTAAATTATAGGTTGCAATTTAAGCTGTTAACAAAGTTGTTACAGTTTTCAGCCACAATTGAAAAGCGAAAATAACTTTTCACAATGCAAATGAGTGTAGTCTTTGATAATATCGGACCTTAAACTACAAACATGTACCAATCTAAAAATATTAATATTGCCAGGTAACTTAATGTTTTCATTTTCTGGACAATGAATTGCACGCTCTTAAGTATTAAATTGACTGCAGAATTTTGAACACTTTGAATCTTGTTTCAAATGCTAAGGGTATTAGCTCAATTAAAATGAAGAAATAGTTTCTGATAATTATTATATCATGTTAAGCATTCATGTGAAACAAAGACGAAATGAAACACACTGCACGTGCAATTAAATGCGCAGTAATAATTCAAAATCATATGATGTATATTGATAAAAAATGGATTGAAGTCCTTCAACAGTACAGTTTTTTCCGAAGCCGTCTGGGAACCTTATATAAGAAGACATTTCAGGGTCAACAATGAACACAATCAGGTAGATTCGTGCTGCAGTTTTTTGTTGAACAAATTACGATAGACGTCTTTAGATTGTGTGTAATGTACTCTTCATTGCTTGCAAAGATTGTAGGTCAGATGCTATCATAACATTAACATGAACGAATTAATCTTTAACCAGGATGCCAACTATAAGGCATCCACTTGATTATTAATTTCGGATTCGTAATCAATCAATAAAAAATTAAAAAAAAAAAAACACAATGAGCACCACTTGACATTTGCCAACAAAAAATAGACTTTGTCATCATCAGCACCTCAAAATGCAAATTATGCTGTCTAATTTTTCCCTTCAAGTTGAGACTTGGATCAAGTATATGAATGTACTGTAAATCCACACTAAGAATACTATTTCGTCTGATGAGACAATTGTGTTTAAATTACCACAAAATAATGACATTGGACATCAAGAAAGTGGTTGAATTGCGTATATTTTTACAGCATCACTTTACTACGGCGATCGGATTGTATTTCATGCTGCAGAAAATTTCTGTTCGTTTTAAAATTCTTTTCAGTTGATTCACATGGCTGGGGCAGAATAAATACGGTTCCAACAAATGAAAACACATTTTTTTCTTTTTCTTTGACAGAAATAATACGGAGAACAGAGTGAGCTTCTTTATCAATGGAAAGGAGCACACAAGTAAGTTTACACGCAAAAATGTGCGTCATAATAGTAAAACAAAATAGCTTCGGGCTTACACGTGGTGCATTAAGTTTTCGTTGGCCGTAGAAATTAGTACATTTAGTGAAAAGAATGCTTGGTGGCCCCGGATTTCGTTCAAGAAACTTTTATCCATTAGAATGTGTCCAGAAAATTAATCTCCTAATGGAAAAATATTCGTTAAAAGCACGGGGGTAAATGTGACGTTTCCATAAGATGTTTTCTGGACTACTGCTAATGGATTCTACTGTTTACACCAAAGTCTAGATGAAATCCGCTGGTCGTCACTCGTCAGGCATGCTTTTCCTAAGGAATAACTACCATGATTTCGAACACGAAAATAGGAAATAATAGTTGGTGCGATCAGACAAAACTTAAAGGTTTTACAAATTGCAGAGCTATACTTCCGAGCAGATATGTTTATGAAACGATCTCCACCCGAAGAATCGAACACCTAACATTAGTTAAGGCGCAATATAGTCAACAGACCTTAACTAATTCTACACACGAATTATGGTTTAGTAAGCACGGATCAGAAGCTTGGACCAAAGTCCGTACTGGTAGACTACATCCGAGATGAAGCTGGACTCAAAGGCACAAAGTACATGTGTCGTGAAGGCGGTTGCGGCGCGTGCGTGGTAAGGATATCAACCCATGTTTTAAGAAATTTAAAAGAAAAAATCTTAAAACAGCTCAAACGGTTGCGTAGGTCACTGTTAAAACGAAAGATCCGAACACCGGTGCTGACATCACACGGGCTGTCAATTCGGTAACTTATCAATATTAGGCCAGAAACTTTTCAAGAAGTGAAGAAAATTGCATACTCTCATTTCAGTGCCTTACGCCGGTATTCAGTTGCGATGGTTGGGACATAACTACTATCGAAAAACTTGGAAATAAGAAGGATGGGTACCACAGCCTCCAGAAAAGATTGACGAGCTTCTCTGGAACACAATGTGGGTACTGTACACCGGGAATGATAATGAATATGTATAGGTAAGTTTTGAGGCCGAAGAAGCAAAAGCTTCCATGAAACCAAACAATAATTTTAGACCGGACCTTGAACATTGAATTTTTTAGTGCGTTGGAATCCAAAAAAGAGTTAACATCAAAAGAAATCGAGGATTTGTTCGACGGGAATATTTGTCGATGTACCGGTTATCGACCAATCCTTGACGCTTTCAAATCAACGGCATCGGATGCGTCCGAGTTATTACGGCGGAAATGCATAGAAATAGAGGTAATTCATTAATTATTAGTAATAATAAATAAAATTACTCTAGTGTATCAAGTAATTTTTAAAACAGGATTGTAGCAAAACTGCTTGTGGAATGAAAAATCAATGCTGCCGGAACCAACCAGGTTCTCAATCGTCTTGTGGGCAGAACGGCGTCCACACATCAGAAAAGAATCCGATAATTCATTTGAGCCTAAAATCTGGAGAGCAGTGGGTGAAACCAAATAGTTTGGACACTCTGTTTGAAGCAATTCAAAAGTTTCAAGCTGAGGGAATCCGTTATCGTCTAGTGGGTGGAAACACAGCCACTGGTATGCATTTTGGTTCAATATTACATAATATTCTAAAGGAAATCGTTGGCCAGTGACAATGTGATCTTCAAATCTAGGTATTTACAAGGAGGACGGACCGTACGAATCCTACGTGGACATGAACAATATTCCAGAACTCCGAAAGAACACAATTGAAAAATCCGGTGTTATATTGGGCGGTGGAACAACTTTAGTTGTTGCAATCGAGTCACTCAAAAAGGCGTCGGAATTGGAAGGTTATGAATATGCAGGACTTGTGAGCACGCATTTGTTACGAGTTGCAAATGTCCCCATCAGAAATGTAACTGCATGATAACCTTTTTTCATTGATTTCGAACGTATCCCTTCCATTAATCGCTTTCCGAATTTCAGGCGGCTACAATTGCTGGCAATTTGATGATTAAAAATGCCCATAGAGAATTCCCTTCAGATGTTTTCATTTTGTTAGAGTCCATTGGAGCAAAAATTAACATTGGTGAGATTTCCATTAAGAGAGTCATATCTAACTTTCGCGGTACAATTACTGATTATTTTTCATATTATTAAGCGTCCGCACCAAGTCTCCAGGCTCAGCACACGATTGATGAATTTATTACAATGGATATGACTGGAAAAGTTATTGTTTCTCTACATTTCCCATCGCTCCCCGCTTCAGCTGGATACCGTTTCAGAAGTTTTAAGGTTCGTCAAAACTCAAAACCCACAATATTGTAAAAACGTTCTTACTCTTAACAACTTTGCTCATTCTTTTAGATCACAAAACGTTTTCAAAATGCTCACGCGTATGTCAACGCAGGATTACTTTTCAAAGTGGATGCTAGTTCTAAGATTTTAGAAAAGCCAAGAATTTGCTATGGTGGAATACACCCAACTTTTGTAAGTGCAATAATTTTAAAGTTTTTGTAATAGTGGAGTTTGAGAACCCAAGATATTTTTCGTCATTCAGGTTCATGCTACTCAAACGGAAACTTTCTTGGAAGGAAAAACATGTGACGATGCCCTTATTCAGCAGGCCATGGATACTTTGGACAAGGAAATTGAGCCAGAGAATAAACCACCAGATGCCACTCCAGCATATCGTAAAGCATTGACTCAATCTCTACTTTACAAAGTTAGTTTATATAATTTTAAGCCTTCCATTATAAGAAAGTTAAATTTTGCTATAATCTCTTTTAAAAATTCTCCAGACTATACTCGGAATTTTGGGAAGTCAGGCAAAGACTGTTTTACAGTCGGGAGGAAAAGATATCGAACACGTTCTGACTCATGGAAAGCAAACTTATGATGTGGACGAGTCTTCATGGCCAATAAATAAACCAGTCGTTAAACTTGAAGCTGCGATTCAGTGTTCAGGTGAAGTTTCCTACATGGCTTTATTTCCTAAGGAAGATTCTATTGTAACCATTTATTTTAATTACAGGTGAAGCTGAATATGTAAATGATATTCATACACTTCCTGGAGAGCTATCCGGGGCGTTTGTCCTAACCTCCGTAGCTAACGCGGAACTCAAATCCGTTGATGCATCGGAGGCTCTGGTGAGTTCTGCCACGCATTAAAAATCATAACCCGGTGGTATCTAATTATATCAATGAACAATATCAATACTGACGCCCTGGTTAGACTTAATCTTTATATAAGCTCAAAAGTACCTTGGTATATCCCTGATGTGCCGTGACCTCCATGTGCTATGATCTAACAATTAATTTCTTATCTTGTTCAGAAAATTCCAGGCGTCGTTGGATTTATCCAGGCAAAGGATATTCCCGGACCTAATAACTACATGTTTTTTTTCCCGGAAGCGGAAGAAGTAATCAGACTTATACAAAAATTCCTGACTTTTCTAGTCCAGTTTCTGACCAATAACTACAATCTTCCAGATTTTCGTAACAGACAAGATCAAGGCAGCTGGATACCCAGTTGGTCTTATTATCGCGGAGTCCAGGGATGTTGCATTGATGGCTGCTAAGAAAGTGAAGGTTGAATATGCAAACGTCCAAAAACCAATATTGAAAATTCCATCGGCCATGGTGAAAGCTGTGAAAGAAGGAATCACCGAAGAAGATCTGTTCCCTAATCGTGCCTCCATTGAAAAGTTGACTGAAAAAGACTCCAAAAATACTATCAAAGGAGAAATCTGGACTCCGAGTCAATATCATTTCACAATGGAGACTCAGACGACGCTTTGTATTCCAAAAGACGGAGTGTACGATGTATATTCTGCAACCCAATGGGTTGAACACATTCAAGCCATTGTCGCGTCCGTGCTCAAAATTCCAAACAACAGGTAAAATTAGTACGATAGGATTCAATATTAGTCCGAATTAATGGATGTGATGTTTTCCTTGTATTAGCGTGAATGTCAAAGTTCGACGTCTTGGTGGAGGTTACGGCAGCAAAGCGGCTCGCGCGAGTCAGGTGGCGGCCGCATGTGCAGTTGCATCTTACGTAACTGGGAAACCAGTTCGAATTGTTCTGGATTTGGAGACTAACATGAAGATGATCGGGAAAAGACTTCCATATTACGGTTCTTATGAGGTTAGGATTTGACATTTCAGTAGTTTTTTTATAGAAATATTCGTTAGTTTGTCGTAGCATAGTGGAATATGTTACGCTTTATCATTCCAATGTGTCATGGGTTCGTTTCCGTCGAACTCAGATATCTAGCAGCTATTTCGAAGTTGGCTTTTTCAGCTGAAGTTTTTCTCCACAACTAGAACTAGGAGTACCTTCTCTAGGCTAAATAGTACCGTGCTTAAAACATACGCTGCGCTGTTTGATTTATAATTTATGTTTCTTTTAGGTTGGCTTCGACGACAACGGAAAGATCGAAAGCTTGACCAGTAAAGTGACTTGCGACACGGGTGCTGGGTCCAACGATGATACGTCCATGTTTGCCATGCTTTGTATGCAAAATGCTTATGACGCAACTGGTTGGAATCTGAGTGCTGGGAAAGTAAACACGAATACCGTCTCAAATACTTATTGCAGAGCTCCCGGTAAATTTTTAACGTCTAAGTCCGCTAATTCGAGACCCGTCTCTACAATAATTTTACAACTTTTGCAAAAAAAAAACAATTGGGATGATGATTACGAACGTTAATTACAGGAAGCACACAAGGGATAGCGATCATTGAATCAATTATGGAACATATCGCAGCACATTTGAAAAAAGATCCACTTGAAGTTCGAACGGTCAATTTCCTGAAAGATGGGGATCTACTGCTCCATGATGGCAGTGTTAGCAAGCGTTTTCCCGCCCCAAGTTGTTTAATTCACAGGGACCCGACAGTAAAGTTTGAAGGAGAGAATTATTTGCACCGAATGATTGAGGAAATGAAGAACTCTGGGGAGTATGAAGCTCGAAAGAATTTTGTGAAGTCATTTAATCAGGTTTGTTATTAGTTAATTAAATCAAACTCATAGTTTGCAATTATTTCACACGATTACGTTATTTTTGTGCAGAATAACCGGTGGAAGAAACGAGGCATGGCTATGATTCCGATGCGATATCCACAACATTATTTCAGTTTGGCCTTACCTGCATACGTCACGATTTACCACGTTGATGGCTCCGTGTCTGTCATGCACGCTGGCATTGAAATGGGACAAGGAATTAATACTAAGGTAGATTTTCGAAACTATCACTCAAAAAAAAAATTAATATTTACATAAAATAATATTTTACCCAGGTGGCTCAAGTTGTTGCGCACACTTTGAATGTTCCACTGGAAACCGTTACAGTTAAACCGACAGATAATTTCGCCGTAGCTAATGGAATTGTAACCGGAGGGGCTGCGACCAGTGAATTAGTTTGTTTCGTAAGTCGGAATTTTGTCAATTTCAAATGCTAATATTGAATTTGGTTAGCAAGTTGACCACTTTCCTGGAAATGAGTTAATTTGTGTGATAATTTGTAACCAGGCGGCAATGCAAGCTTGTCAGGCCCTGTTAGGCGTATTGGCTCCAATCAAAGAAAAAATGAAGGATGCGACTTGGGGAAAACTTATAACAGCTGCCTATTCGGAAGGAATTGATCTTACGGCTAATTATTTGTAAGGAAATTATAACGAAAGTCTAATTGCGCTTCGTAACGAATTTGTACTAAATGTCGTCATCACTATTTTTAATTTGCTAATAGACCAAGCAAAAAAGATAATCTGAAAACTTACAATGTCTGGGGGTTGAATCTGACGGAAGTTGAAGTTGACATGCTGACCGGAGAGTACAAAGTATGAATCCGAGCTTATAAACTATCATCGTCAGTGCAGTTCGATATGCAGAATATGGTTGTTTTGTGAATTAGATCGTTCGAGTCGACCATATTCAAGATGCTGGGAAGAGTTTGAGTCAGGAAGTTGACATTGGACAGATAGAAGGTTGCATTGTAATGGGAACGGGATTATGGACCACTGAGAAACTTCAATATGATGAAAATAGTGGAGAATTGTTGACCCCAAACACTTGGGTAATTATGTTATTTGGAAAATACATGAAGGAAAAAATTGTATACTTTTCGGTTACTGATTTAACGTTGGTTTATTATTTTGGTCACAGGAATACAAGGTTCCACTTCCCAAGGATATTGCAGAAGACTTCAGAATTACAATGCTCAAGAATGCACCAAATCCACTTGGAGTACTGAGTTCCAAAGGTAATGTTTATAAGTCGGTCATCCAAAACTTTTCTGGTATAATAATATTGCAATTTTCTTATCTAGCGACGGGGGAACCGCCCCTTTGTTTAAGTTCCTGCATAATATTTGCATTGAGAAATGCGATTGACTCTGCTAGAGCTGATGCTGGGAATACAGAATATTACCCTATTAGTGAGTCACTTTTATCACAAATATTATATTTAATTACCTTTACACTAATTAATTTCTTTATTTGAATATCCTTCCAAATATTTACTGCAAAACGTTGTTAAATCGAAGTCATTAAACATTTTATTAAAAATATAGATCCACCAATTTCTCCCGAAGATATTTTGCGTCTCTCGCTCTCTACGAAGGATAAATTCATCGTGTAAATGGATCAAATATGGAACAGAATCCGGCATTTAATGCCTACTTCTATATCTGTCTGTAGGGGTTTTGGTTTCAAAGTTTTTAGGTGCATTTAGTTTTTTTTGAAGATTTATTTCGTACTTTTCATTATTTTTCTTCTACACCTGTCTCTACTTTATTGTATTCGCTCTATTATTGTCCTTCTCTCTATGTTATTTTACGTACATCTTACTAGTAAGTCTTCCACTGTTAACCATTACAATGTCTTTTACTGTGTAACCTTGTTTTGGTTGCCATAGAACTAGTGGAGGTACTTTCTCTAAGCCAAATGGAAAGCAGTCCAAACCTTTACGAAAAATACGCAGCGGTGGTATGGTGGCTTGACTATGCGATACGACGAATAGTTAATTTGTACCTCATAAATGGTGAACAAAAATATGTAACTTGAAGTATTAAGTATAACTAAAAGTTTCAAAATATCATGCACGAAGGAGATGTCTCCATATTCAGGCGATTTGCTGTCAGAAACCCAACTTTATTGATAGACGCATGAGTCCTGTTGTCACAATGCATCACGGAATATTCCTCTGAATAAAATTATGGTTACAATTAAGTGTTTTTTTTCACAATTGCATTCGTTTCTATGTTCTAGTGCTAACTTACACAGACATCCCAAATTGAAACGATGAAAAATGTCCATAGATTGAATATGATGAAAGAAAGATTCACCAATTCGTTTTTTAAATGAGTTGGCGTGCAGCAAGTTGTTGACACCTTCCGTCTAATTGTCCGCTTACTTTGATATCGGGTGTCAGATTTCCAGTAACACAATTGCTCAGTTCCTGTCTACACCCGGTCTGACAGCAATTGACACAAACATGAAAATGAATCTAAAAATAATAAAAAGAAGAATAACTTTCAAAATTTATTTAAACGTCAACAGATTTCTCAGTGGAACAGTGACATCCTACATTTAGTTTTAGCACGTTCATTTTGTCTTTAAGCATTGGCAAAGTGGGGCAATCGTCTCGGGAATACGTTCGCAAAAAGAGTTTATGTTTTGAGTCAGTATACCTGGAAGAATTCCACGTCGAATTTTCATTAGAATCTGACAAAAATCGGATAAATTCCGAAATGGGAGCAGAGCAAAGTCAACTCGGGTAAGGATGAGTCAATATTTAATTATATTTGTACGGCTAATTGATAAGTAAATTAAAATTATATTATGGAAATTAACACATTTATTTATACATACATTCAGAAAGTCACAGAATTTTTTCTAAAACTTGAGTTTCTGTACGACTACCGAATTAAATTAACAAAGTTAACCGTCTTAGAATATGACATCACATGCCGATTTTTTTAAAAGAAAAATTCTATGCAGCACCTATTCCGGTCTCTCCAGTTTCTCAAGAAAGTTGTATAGAAATATTCTAATTTGATTGAAAAATGTGGATCTACATAAGTAATTGGAATATTTATGACTTGTCCTTTGGACTGCTTGTAAAAAAAAATTCAAACGGCCGTACAGTAAACTTGATTAAGTTATGCGCAATGCCATAAAAATGATTAATTTATGACGTATTTGATTAAAACCTCATTAATTTGGTAATTTCAACAGGGCTGACGTGAAGCAGACTGTGAACTTTTCCATTAACGGACAGCAACACAATGGTAAGTATATTTGGCGAAAGGCCTGCGATTTTGCGAAATAGTTTTCTGCGATTTGACATCGACTACAAGTACGTTAAGTATAAATATAATTACCCTTCCATTTCCTGTCATTATCCTGCCATTCATCTTCCTTCCCTATGTCTGATTTGACATCGAAGTCTTTTTGTGTATTTGGACAAAGTCCATCTTTAATAATTTCAGTATAGACCGCTCTACACAAAACACAAGTGCGCTATCTATGAAGAATGGATGTGTTTGAAATAATGATTGACACTTGACATCTGCACGCAAATCGCGGTTTCGCAGTTGACATGTTCAAATAATAAATCCTTTGGAGTTGTTTTGAAACGGACCTTAAAAGAATAAAGAATAGCATTGTCAGAATTGACAGGAAAATAATAATAGTCATGCATGCCGGACTTCATTTTTCATGCATTCTCGTGATTTCATGCACATGTTTTCGATTATGACTGCTATTTGTAAATGCCCGAATAAGCAAATACGGGAACGGTAACTTATCTCGGCTGCATTAAGATGTCCCCCAACTTTAGGCTTATTTACTCGAAATACAAAACTAACAAATAATGGGGTTTCATATTTCTGAAAAACTTACTATTTTTCAGTGAGCACTTCGCAAGATTTTGGCCCTGAATCCATGTTGGTGGACTACATTCGTGATAAGGCTGGGCTGAAGGGAACAAAGTACATGTGCCGGGAAGGAGGATGTGGAGCTTGTGTCGTGTAAGATTTGTTACCAATTAAGGAATTAACAGAAATTCTAATAATTGATAAAATTAAATATTGTTTAATGTCTATAATTTTGTAAATATAAAGGATGGTCAAAAGCAAAGACTCTGGTACCGGTGGTGACGTTACACGGGCTGTTAACTCCGTAAGAGGGCGCCTCTAACTTTTCTCATAATTTGAAAGCAATACTTTACAGGATTCGTTGAATAAAATTGTATCTGTAGTGCTTGATGCGCCTGTTCAGCTGTGACGGTTGGGAAATAACAACAATAGAGAAGCTTGGGAATAAAAAAGATGGCTACAGTAAACTCCAGCAACGCTTGGTGAACTTTTCCGGAACTCAGTGTGGATTTTGTACTTCCGGAATGATCATGAATATGTACAGGTATGGCTTGATTTATTTATAGCAATATTAGGTTCAGGGTGTGAAAAAATGTCTCATTTCCACAGTCTGATGCATTCTAAGAAGGGTTTCAAAGCCCAAGACATCGAGGATAATTTCGACGGGAATATTTGCCGGTGTACCGGTTATCGTCCAATTTTGGACGCATTCAAGTCCATGGCTTCGGATGCATCTGAGGAACTGAAGAGAAAATGCGCTGACTACGAAGTATGTATACGTGATAATTAGAACCACTTTTACAAAAAGATCTTCATTTCGACGTCGTCCCATGGTCAAATATGTCATGTAAATTTTGATGTAATGATAAATAGGCCTGCGGAGGATGTCCTTGCGCGGTCAAAGAAGAGGAAAATGGCGACAATTCAGTCGAGGAATACGACGTAGACACGGAAGATGGCGAGCTTATTGGAGAAGAATTGGAATTTTTCCCCAGTACTCCAAAAATTCACTTGGTCCTTCAATCTGGTGACCAGTGGGTGAAGGCCGATAGTCTGAGCACCGTGTTTGAGGCGATCCAGAAATTCCAAGCGGGTGGATTACCTTACCGTCTTGTTGCTGGAAACACTTCGACTGGTCATATTTTAGAGAAGCTAACTTTGGTAGAAAATGAGTTAATCTGAGTCATATTCTTATGGGAATTATTTTACAGGGGTGTTCAAAGAAGATGGACCATATAAAGCATACTTGGATGTGAACGGGGTACCTGAGTTGACAAAATATACAGTGGCGGCTAGCGGAGTTGTAGTTGGTGGCGGTGTCACATTAACAACGGCGATGGAAGTCTTTCGAAAAGCGTCTCAATTGGGAGGATATGAGTATACGGGTCATATGAGTAGACACTTGAAACGAGTCGCAAATACTCCTGTCCGAAATGTAAGATTTTGGATGTAAGAAATAAAAATTCTATATCAGACGCAATTGTCTGATTCAAAATTTTCAGGTCATGTCGATATTAAATCTGATTCGTGATTATCAGAACTGATCGAAACTATAGTTATTCCCTGAGATTTTCTAATACTAAATAAACGTTAACACCGTTTTATCGGTTCGAATTGAACCTTAACATAAATTATGGAGTGGATTCATGATAGAAATGTTTTCCTAGGCTGGAACCATAGCTGGAAATCTGATGATAAAACATGCACACCCCGACTTCCCATCCGACATATTTGTGCTTATGACGGCGGCGGGAGCAAAAATCAATATAGGTCGGCTAAGATTTAAATTGGATTATTTCCCAGTGTTTGGAATTATTAATATACTTACGAAATTGTCCATGCTTTATAGCCACAGCCGTAAACGCACAGAAGGCATACACTATGGTAGAATTTCTTAGCATGGATATGAAAGGGAAGGTCGTTGTATCTCTGACTTTACCAAATCTTCCCGCTAGAGGGGGTTACCAGTTCGCCAGATTTAAGGTCAGTTTAGGAATGAGTCCAGACATTCCGGGCCATAATATCCGATTTGAAGGAAATTCATACTCTAAAAATATTAATTAATTATTAATGCGTTATCAGGTCACTCGACGCTATCAAAATGCGCATGCGTACGTGAATGCTGCTTTCTTGTTCCGAGTCGATCCCAGAAGAAATTTCAACATGAGAGAGAAGCCAACAATTGTTTTCGGAGGAATTAGTCCGACTTTTGTAATATTTTTAAAATCCAAGTTTGTGTATTTCAAAGAATGCCAATTTTCAATACTTTTCTCAAATTGTTTACCAGGTCAATGCGACGGCCACCGAAGCATTTTTTACCGGGAAATCTCTAGCAGATATAAAAGTTGTTCAGGGAGCGCTTCAAGTTTTGGAGAAAGAAGTTCAACCAAATTTTATTCCGCCAGATGCATCGCCAGAGTACAGGAAAACACTCACACAGTCGCTTTTATATAAGGTAGAAATTCATGATAAATAACATTCATGATTAAATCCCTGACTGGCCCTACAGTTATTTGTATAACAATTGAGTTTGAGTTTGAGTAACAATTACGTTTTCTCTATAGGCGTATGCCTATGGAGAAAACGTAGGATGTTTCGTAAAAATTTAAATGTAGGCAATAATCAAAATCTTGGGAGCTGGAGTTCAAGCTAAAGTTCGCTCTGGTGGCAATTTTCTGGAACACAATGTATCCTATGGAAAACAAACGTTTGACACAACTCAAGCGGATTGGCCACTTACCCAACCAATGCCTAAGCTAGAGGCTTCACCTCAGTGTTCTGGTAATTAATTTTTACTAATTTTTCTGCATGTTTAGGTTTTATAAAAAATAAACATGAAAGCTTAATTTGAAATGTTCAGGCGAAGCGGAATACGTGAATGACATTCATCCACAAGTTGGTGAACTTGCTGCTGCCTTTGTTTTGGTGACTAGAATTTCAAAAAAAAATATTTGTACACAAAATTTCCAGAGGACTTGTTTTTTTGACATTTTTCGATTAGTGAATGGTATTCTCGCTATAACGGCCATTCTTATTTTTACACCCATATAGACGACTGTGGCGAATGCAAACTTGAAAACCGTTGATGCGTCGGAAGCATTGGTGAAATAATTATTCTTACACGGAAATCACTTTTATATAAAACCAGATCAGACTGAAAGATTCAGGAAAAATCATTTCAAATGTCTTGCACACAAATTTAAATATCTCATTGGTAGAATAAATTATTTTATGATTCGTCATTACTAACAATGCAAATGCTGCTACTCTTGTGGAGGTTTCGGTAGGCTGGAAGGGCATTATTTAGAATATTTCAGAAATATTTAGTAATGCGTCAAAATTGTATCCGACAACAGATCGGTAGCACATGGTTCAGTCTCGATGTCGATTTGGTTTTTACATGAAATGTGGTTTACTTGTTAATTCAAATCTTATTCCAATCATGGATAATTTTGTCTGACTACACTTTTATTCAGAAAGTGCCTGGCATTCTCAGATTCATATCTGCGAAGGACATACCGGGGCCAAATAACTTCATGATCTTCGGTGCGGAACCTGAAGAGGTAAACCGGAATAGGTGTGCCATTTTGGACAATTCCAATTGATTCTATTTCTACTGACTAATTTTTAACAGATATTTCTGACGGACAAAGTGACTGCTGCCGGTCATCCTATTGGACTAGTTGTCGGACTGGACAAAGCTATTTGCGAGAAAGCAGCAAAATTGGTCAAAGTCACTTATTCAAATGTGAAGAAACCACTTTTGTTGATCCCAGATGCAATTCAAAAGGCAGAAGAAGAAGGACGATATGATGAAATATTTGCAAAGGGGTCCAAACCTCCTGGAATCTACAATGAAAAAGTAATCACGGCAGATCAGAATGAGGCGGTGGAGAAGCCACCAGTCAAGGCCTCGACAAATTCTCTTAAGGGACAAGTACGCATTGGAGGTCAATACCACTTCCAAATGGAAACTCAGATTACAATTTGTATTCCAACTGAGGATGGAATGGACGTGTATTGCGCCACACAGTGGATGGATCTAATCCAAGCTGTCATCGCTTCTTGTCTCAAAATGCAGAACAGCAAGTACGTTAAATAATAATAAAGAACACCGTACAGTCCTTCTGAAAATAAAAGTAGGCTATCGGATCTGGCTGTATTTTTGATGTACTGTCCCGAAAACTATTGTGATGGGTGATGGTCATACAACGAAAAGTCCGTCAGTTTGGTCACTAGAAATATTTGGCTCAAATACACTTTGTGACGCCATCAATGCGTAACCGAGTTCTAGTATGACCTCACAAAGTGGATATGGCTCGTGGATTTCTGGAGGACAAGCTGTCCGACTTTTCGTCACAAAAGTTGTTAAGAATGCCGAGGTTACATAACTTCAAAAATGGAGCCAAATTTAAACATCAACTTTCAGTTGTAAAGCGTCTATTTTGTAGCCGATTTAATTTTATCCCGGATTTTACATAGAGTACATGTACAAGTACGCAGACTTGGTGGAGCCTACGGTTGTAAGATTATCCGTGCCTCAGTTGTAGCGGCCGCATGTGCGGTAGCCGCTCACGTTATGAACAAACCGGTCCGACTTAACCTGGACGTAGAGACCAACATGAAAATGATCGGGAAGCGTTTGCCCTATCTTGCTGATTACGAGGTTTGTATTTTAAAAAGTATTTTAGATTTTTCAGGAGAAGTTCTTTAAATGCACTTAAATATATGTGGAAGTCACAGGGTGCACATCTTCTGAAATTGAGTATTGTTAAATACGTATAAATAGAACTCTGTACTTTGTTCGATTAAAGCAGATGATCTATGTCAGAAAGGTTCAGATTTTCTGAAACCCACTGTCGAAAGAAAATCACATGTCGAATAACAACTTCATGTAACAGATACCTCCTTTTAATCTTTAGGTCGGGTTCGATGACAAAGGAAAGATTGAGAGTCTGAAAAGTAAAATCATATGCGATCCGGGCATTACATCCAATGAGCAAACTTCGTTTTTGGCCAGGCTTTGCCTTCAAAATGTCTATGAGGCAACTGGCTGGAATATCGAGGCCGGGAAAGTGAATACAAATACGGTTTCAAATACATATTGCAGAGCACCAGGTTCGAAAATCCATTCTCTATAGAATTTCCAACCGTAGTCGGTTTAATAAGTGTTCGATAGAAGTTGCGTCGGTATAGACAGATTTGACTGTATCGTCAGTCTTCCATTAATTTATTCTATTGTACAGGAAGCACCCAAGGAATTGCAATTATTGAGGTTATCATGGAACACATTGCTTGGCACCTAAAGAAAGACCCCCTCGAAGTCCGCATGAATAATTTGGTGAAACCCGGAGATCCTATGTATGGTATACCAGGAGTCAATTTTGAAGGAGAGAATTTGATCCCTAGAATGGTCAAAGAAATGAGAGCCACGGCCGACTATGAGAACAGGAAAAAATTCATTCAAAATTTTAACAACGTGAGTATATTAAAAATTAGTTCGATTTACAGTATTTCTGTAACAAACATGACTTTATTTAGAACAACCGATGGATGAAACGTGGAATGGCAATTTGCCCAATGAGGTATCCATTGGACTACTGGATTTCTGTTTGCTATCCTTGCTATTTGGCGATTTATCACACAGATGGAACAGTGGCTGTTAGTCATGGAGGAATTGAAATGGGACAGGGCATTAATACTAAAGTAATTACTCAAGTAAATATAAAGACCGATAAAACTAGTCTCAAATGTATTTTCCTTTTTAGGTGGCTCAAGTCATTGCTTTCACTCTTAAGATACCAATTGAAAAAATTACTGTCAAACCTTCAAACACTTTAGTTTCGCCAAATTCGCTTCTAACTGGCGCTTGTGTTGTCAGTGAACTAGTTTGTTTTGTAAGTTTTAAATATACTGAGATTCATCATTTTCAAAGTAGAGCCAATCGTTTAAAGCGAAATTATTATTTTACAGGCGGCAACTGAAGCATGCAAAATTCTAATTGAAAGAATGGCACCAATAAAGGCAAAGTTGAAGGATGATAATTGGGAAACCTTGGTTGGGGCTTGTTATAATGAAGGCGTCAATCTGAGCGCAAATTATTTGTAAGTAACGAATTCCATTCGGTAAGAAAGAGTAAAATTCCAAAATTCCGTAACAAAACGACTCCTATTATTTGGTACCTGGTACGAGTATAACTTAAATCAGTATCGGGCAACGTGATAGTGAAAAGTGAGTATTACAGATCAGTACCTCTGAAATGTCAAGGGCCATGGTCGTATTATAGGTCACCGTTTAGCCCCAACATCCAACGTTTTATATCAGGATATATCTGAGGCTGAATACCCTGTATGTATTCTTTGAAGGTCAAACGGTGACCTCTGTGGCTTAACCGAGTTCTACTTTCCATCGCTATCTAAGCACGCCCTGTGCCCAGATGACGGGAATTTCCTGATTATGAGATTCGACTAGTATTCTGTATTAATTGATGAATCGGAGAAAAGCGTGTATTTTATTATGAACAGGCCGAACTCAAAGGACAATTTGAAGGGGTACTATGTATGGGGTCTGAATTTGACCGAAGTTGAAGTCGATATGCTGACAGGAGAATACAAAGTGGGTAGAAAAATTTTAGTGGTTCCATGGTCTATCGATAAAGGACAGAATAACCATTACATTTTTTATAGGTGGTCAGACTTGACTTGATTGAAGACGCCGGAACGAGCATTAGCCCCCTGGTTGACATTGGCCAAATTGAGGGATCAATCGTCATGGGTCTCGGTTTATGGACAACTGAAAAACTCCAGTATAATGAAGCTACAGGAGAGCTCATGACAGCTAATACTTGGGTACAAGATTATTTCCCCTTTCAAAAGGATTTGGTGACCTACACTATCGGACGAAAGTTAACATACGCCCAGAAAATCATTTTGTAGACCGCATTTCTGGAGATGGAAATTTGAAAATTTACATAGACCTAGAAAAATCAATTTCCAGTTATAGGGCGTGATTCATTTTCAGAAATTGGGAAAAGGTCAAAGGTCAAACATTTTGACCCGAAAAGTACATTTTCAAGTAGGTCACCAAAAAATTTTCTTTCGCCTTTGTATTTTTTATCGGGAGGGTTTCCAAATTCTGAGCATTTTGACGTATTGTACACCTCTGTGCGATTTTGTTTGGATTTTTAAGAAATATTTCAAAAGTGGAGAAAGGGGTCTAAGGTTATGAACGCTAATGGATGTTCAAAACCTTCGGAAACCCTCCCGATAAAGAATAGAAAGGCGAAAGAAAATTTTTGGTGACCTACTTGAAAATGTACTTTTCGGGTAAAAATTTTTGACCTTTCACCTTTTCCCGATTTCTGAAAATTAATCACGCCCTACAACTGGAAATGAATTTTTCTAGGTCTATGTAAATTTTCAAATTTCTATCTCCAGAAATGCGGTCTACAAAATGATTTTCTGGGCGTATGTTAACTTTCGTCAGATAGTGTACCTAATACAAGTAAATCTCTAATAAAACATTTGCAGGACTATAAAGTGCCCTTTCCTAAGGACATCCCAGAAGATATGAGAGTAACCCTTTTGAAAAATGCACCTAACCCGATCGGAATCTATGGATCGAAAGGTAAATTAACTAATTTTGTGTTAAGTCTAAGTACATACAATAACGAAGTTTTTATCACTGAATAATTTTTTGATTTCAAGCTACGGGCGAACCGCCGATTTGTATAAGCGTGTCCGTGATGTTGGCAATGAGAAATGCTATTGACTCTGCCCGTAAAGATGCCGGTATAACCGAGTACTACCAGATGGGTAATTAACTTATGAAAATCTAACTTACTGGTAGAAGTAAAACGATTCCGACATCTATTACGAGATAAGGCACTTTGTCAGAGTGCTGAAATTCTGCACTAATCATATCTCCTGAGCAATGCTTCTTAATGCATTGAAAAGATTCGTGTCAGGATTCAGGATTCGTGTCAGGGCCAACCACCAGAAATATACATGAGCGCTGGGAGATTCCAGGTGTGCCCTCTTACCTCCATAAATTCATGCATATTTCCAGCGGTTGATCCACAAATTGAATCAACTCCTGATCTTCAGAAACATTGCTCCGTAGGTCCTTGTCCACCTCCGTTTTAAGGAAATATAAAACGGGAGAGAGTGCCTTTTCTCACAAGTACCGTGCGGTATTATTTTAACAAAAATGCACGAGTGCATGCGCCAGAAACTAATATGCAACTCAGAGTAATTAATTGTCACTTTTTAGATGGGCCTGTAACACCGGAAGATATTGTTCGCCATGCTCGTACTAACAAGGACCAATTTATTTTCTAAACCAATGCACTCACCAACTTTTGTTTCGCACTCCCACATGCACCGGTGACGGATTGTTAATTATCGTGGTTGAATTAAAATAAAAATGAACAAAAATTCAGCAACTGTTCTATGTATTTATATTTCATTCACAAAATCGTGCAACATATTAGCCAGTTCTCAACATTTAAAATGAACGTTTCTACTAGTCGTAGATCAGGTGATTACGTACACCAAATAATTATACAATTAGTGAAATATAATAATATACAAAATATTATGTACACTCGGTTAAAATAAATAACTAGCCTATCAATTACGTAAATATAACGTTGTACCGCTATTATTTTACCACTACCATATACCAGAATCAAACCGAGGATCAAGGACGTGTAAGAATAGCTATAGAGTAGTTTTAGTGCATTCCCGATAGATAGTGTATCTCATCTCAATCGCATTGCTAAATAAATAATTCTATAATGAATGATAATTCCGATTGGGAATACGTTTGTACACATTTCATCCCGCATCTCATGTCAACCGAACAAGTATTATCCGACATCGCCAGCAAGTTCGAACATGACGTCAGTTTCTGTAGGGGTATCCAAATGTACATGGTGAGCTCGCTCATGGGGGGCTATCCGAGACACCAGACGGGGTCAGATTTTTGAAAAAAAAAACCGAACATGGCGGATTGTTTTCAAAATTTGTGCACAGATTGACCTCGGTATAACGATCAACGTTTGCCTTGGGGTCGTTGGGGTCAAAGCATAATATCGCCATTGGTGACCACCAGGGGTCACATAAGGTCACCGGTGACCAAAAGCCGGAAACAACTTATGTGACACACAGTTTAACTCGTGTAGCCACGAAAAGTACGTCGCCAACTTTTCAGGCATGATCCATGACCTTTGTGACCACCAGGGGTCACGTTGGGTCAATCCAGTCTTGTAAACCAAAAGGGGTAATGCGATATGTTGGTTTACTCGTATGATCATGGCGAGTACATTGTGAAGGTAAGTATGCATGTCCCGTGACCTTAGTAACCACCAGAGGTCACGTAAGGTCACGGTCGGTAACTACAGAATTGTAAACCGTAAGGGGTCATGTGATATCTTGTTTTACTCGTATGGTCATGGCGAGTACATTGTGGAGGTAGGTACGTATGGATGTCCAGTGACCTTTGTGACCACCATAGGTCACGTAAGGTCACGTTGGGAAATATGGTTTGGTCAACCAAACCACTTCATATGTTGATGTACATTGGTTAATACGGTTTGGTCAACCAAACCACTTCATATGTTGATTGACTCGTTGAAATTCTAAATAGATTGGCAAATTGGTAGAATGAATGCACAAAGCGCTGAGGTTTTCATAGATTTAGTGCGGATGAATAGTTTATTCGACAAATGTGGTTGAACTAACTCGGTAAATACTCGGAGTATAGTTTACTTCTTAATGTCTAGTCTCCGTGTGTGTGTGTCTGTAGGACGCAAGTAAAGGGTCCCAATGATATATGAGTACGAACAAATTACTGTCCTAAATAACCAAAATTGCAATGCCACAGTACTACTGCTACGTATATAGAAGCAATAATACTTGTGTAGTCGGTGTGTAGTAATAGTTGTTGTACTTCAGCAGTGTAATTTTGAGTCTCTGGAACGCAAATTTGTTGGCACTCTTTTAAATGGGACACTTCAGTTACGAACTGAACTGCTTCCTTAATGTAACACAGAAAGCAAATATCACCTACCCAAAGCGTGTTGCTTTCGTAAATTCGCAAGAAAGGCAAGTGACGTGGCCAATGCTAAATAATACGTAGTCTATATAGTTCGCAAGCGAAGGAAGAGGGAAAGGAACAAAATGGATTACTCCGGCATATTTTCAATATTGTGCATTGGGTGCATTTTTGAGAAGAAAATTTCTAAAAAAATTGTAGTCGTAATTAATATTTATATATTTGATTACATGAATTTTTAGAATTCGCATAAATGAATCATGCCTCCATCACAGATGGGCAAAATATTTTTCATATCAAAGCATGTGTTTCTAATTTTGTCAACACTACTATGTATTGTAATTTGTGTTATACGCGGTTGGGATTTGTTTTAATGTTCCATTCCGATTTACAAATTCTTGTTTATTGCATACCTTATTGTTTGCAGGGCCTGCGTATTAGCAGAAGGTATTAATGCGACCATGTCTTTGCGATCGTACAACTTATACTCCTTCGAGGTATTTTGCCTGAAGCGAATAATGGTACCAGTCACGGACGAAATCGTCGGCATATATCGCAGACGCTACGTACGTTAATAATGTCTCCAAAATTCGGAGTCCCCACTATGATTGGGCTCTCTTTACCAACCAGCGAGCTAAGCATATATATGTCAAACTTTTTGGTAAAATTCTCGAATTGTTAACTCTATAGCCTACGCCATCAACACGCCTACGCCCCGTCGAATTCTTGTTAAAATTATACGACGTGGAATCAAAATCAAACATCTTCGATACAGCGGAACGAATTCAACCTGACTACGAAACTATGAAGACATTTCTTCAAACTGTCCACGTGGAACTGCCTTCTACATCCAGAGGCTACTCTGCCGATACTCGGCAGATATAATCAGGTAGATTTGAATCAAGGACAACGTCTGTAGGGTCATCTATCCAGGCATCTACGAAGATTAATCAACCCAGCAGGTATAACTTCATACTAATATCAGCAATATGGTATCGGGGATGTCAGTGGGGAGACCATTTGTCAGATGCGGTTTACACGCGCTTAGGCCAAAGACTAGTTGAAACGACTGATGGCAAAAATTTGTAAACATCTTTAAATTAATCTTGGCGAGTCTAATTATCCATTTCTATACCTTATTCAAAATATTTAAATTTATTTACGCTCAACTAGTTTCAGTGATTTATTTTCTTTGTATAATTAGGTCTAATGATTCAATGTAAGAATAGTAGTTGTGAGTTCTGGGAATGGATTATTCCCATATCTCCCATTAAATCTACGTATTGATAGTATTCAGGATGTAACTATTTCCACATCCAGGCTCACGGTCAAATATACCTGGAAAATTCCTAGGCTGATATCTGCCTATATAAGACCTGACCTAGAGATTTAAGTTATGCAGTAAGTTAGTAAGAGCTAAGAGTAAGAGAAGGGTTGAGCGAGGTAAGCTTGGCAAGAGGAACAGAGGAAAGTTGCCATGGGCAGTTCTCTTCAAACCACTAATCATTCCTAATCTCAAACCCACGCGACTCAACGTAGAAGTCCAAACCCACTACTGCACATACAAACTTTATTTGAAGTGAAAGAAAAACACCAAACATAAGTCTATCAAGTATTCTCGTGCAAATCTTTACGACGGACAGCAGTAATAAAAGTTAGGCTTCAAGTCAGGCGAGACTGAGTTCTAGCCGGCCAAACAAACTCGACCGGACTTGAACCTTTCTGTAGTAATTTTAATATTTTGAACATCTGTTAAAGACTGATGTTAAAATTATGTCACCTGGCATCCAGCTAGTTATGGTTGGAATGCGAACATTAAGACGTTCCTTATAGATTAATGCATTATTTAATAAACTATACGAAAATAGTAAAATCTAACAGGTATTCTCTTATTAAATGTGGAATGTTAAACTGATGTTAAAATTATGTCACTTAGTATCGAGCTAGTTATGGTTGGATTGCTGACATTAATACGTCAGTTGTTCCTTAGATGAATGCATTAGTTAATAGACTGTACGGAAATAGTAAAATGTAACACATATTAATTGTCTTATTAAATAATCAGCAAATTAGATGTTCTAAGTCTTTGAGGTCTGTCATAGATAATCAATGACGGAGAACTCAAGCTCACAGTTTTACGTAGTACTTCTGTCTTACCAGGATCAGAGCGTAGCTGTGTTAAAAATTAATGAGGTAATCGTGTGATTTGTTGCGAACATTAAAGTATGCGCTTGTTTACTCGGCAAAAGAAACGGTGGTAGTTGAGCTATTGGTCGGGTGAATACCCGAACCGGATAGAAATATGTAGTCGGAATTCCGACACCCTGGAAATCTGTCTCGAACGATTTGTCCCTCAGTTATTGTGAGGAAATGGTACTAAGCTCCGGGTATTACCGATTTGGCCAGAAAACGTCGATGCAAGTGACTGCGTTGTAGTTAACTTGATAATGGAATACTAGACCGCAGAACTGCTTGATGAAGTAGAATATACAGAGGTGTTGAAGTATCCGGAATTCTCAGATGCCGATAGCGCTTGCTTCAGTACTTATATACCAACAGATGCCTCTGTGTTTCTAAGAGCTAGTAGGGAACCCGCTAGAAATATTAGGGTGGTAGAAAAATGAGTCTGCACACAGCTGTGTGTGGAATGCCACGTCCGCCTTAGCCAGACCCAACCGAAACTGCATTCCGTTTTCGCTAGCCCTTTGACAATAGTCGCCGTCAACCACCACCAACAACCGCCCAAATTTTCAAAGCCGGCAAATCTATCATGCGACATTTGGATTCCAGAAGAGATCACTTCTCTTCACTGCTTGGATTCATTGAGTATAATAGTAAGTAAATAAATAAGGTAACAATTTTAAGTTTTAGTTCGTTTACTGCTTCAAGCAACACAATATATCAGCTAAGGTGAAAATTACAACATGCGCACAGCATAATTAGACTTTACTACATAAATACCATGTTGGCGATTAAACTGTGCAGTCCACCTCTGTAGACAATGGCTTCAACATCTAAGGGAAAAGGAATAGAGGAAAGTGCCAGATTCAAGAAATTGAAGCAACGCTGCAAGTTTTTAGAGAAGGATTATAAAGACTACGTAGAAGAATCTGTCAACCGAATAACGGAATTGACGGCTAAAATAACAAAACTGCAGATTCCAGGAACAGACCAGGTCTACCTGACAGGAAACTTGGAATCAATGATAATTGCCATTCATAGAGATTTCAAAAAGAAAAAGGATCAACTCGCAGAGGACGAAAACTATGACGACGATGAAGACCCGGCCGACAAATAAGCCAAACCATGGTTGGCTCACCTTTCCAATACTTGGAATTCGTTTTTTTTTGTATATTCACATCCCAAGGGCGTCCCTTGTCCATGTTCAGTATAATTTGAAAAATAAAAGTTGGCCCTGAATTTGAAAAAACAAACAAAAAACCGCCCAATTGCCCGAGTCTTGGTATCCTGAGCTCACAACCGATACCGAAGATCCTCACCGCTCTATCGTCGGATCGGGAATCAGAGATTCCCCGTAAGTCCATGAATTTACCCGCATAATATAATGTGAGACTATTGTTTTGAGGTACCATGTCGGGTTCTGCGCGACGACAGCTGTGCGTGGAAGACAGCGTCACAGCTGATCTGAGCTAGAACTGGAATTGACATTCAACTCCAGTTCATTCAATCAGTCGTTCCTCTCTGTGTCTGTCTTTTCGCCTCTGCGCCGTCCCTAACGTCGTGGACAATAGTTGTCCAGTGTTTTCGCCACTACTACCATCAACAACCGCCGATTCGCCCTCGCCCTGGTCTCCTGAGCCATCGCCGGTACCTGACTTGACTTGGTACCGCTTGACAAAGTTCGTCAATCTTAAATTAACGCAAATTGAAGTATTCAGCAGAGGGGGACAGGAGGATCATCGCGAACTGATCGCAGAAAATGAACACGATCGCTGACAAGAACGTACGCAAAAAAAATCGACTAATCGTCCATGAGAGAAAAATGAAACGAACACAACAAGAGAAGGATGGACGCTAACGGCGGATTTAGAGTACTCTTCGTTTTTCTCTTTTCTCTTCTCTCTCTCTTCTCTTCAAAGTTGACCGACCCCCAACTTTGGAAAACGACACGAAAGAGAGTTTTCTTTATGAAACTTTGGTATCCGGTCTGGATAAACAACAATTTTTATTATGTCTAACATACATAAAAAACAAAACCAAAACGATACTACAAACAAGTGGCATGACATAATGTCAGCAACTACATCGCAGCCGCTTACGAAGCAGGCAGCAACAAAAAGTACACCATCGAATGGTGCTAATACTCCCAACAAACAAACGAGTGACATGTCAACAGACGTGAAAACTCAACATACAAATCCCAAATACAAAGGGGAAAAACCATTAGACCCTGACTTTCCTAAGAAAGTTGGAATGGTTTTACACACTGCGAGAAAGAACATCTCAGCAGTACAAACACACGCTAATAAAGTATTAGCGAACTTAGGAGAATCTAATTTCATCTCCGAAATCTTGCCTCGCAGCCTCGCTGGCTTACAAGAGCAAGGACAACAAAACGCTTGTATTACATATATCTATATAGGCGAAATACTGCATGAAATGGCAGAACTTGGCACGGTCGTTAAGTGTAACGATCATGAACATAAACTGTCCTACGACAGGGACCAATCACGTTGTGATCACTGATGCAGTGATATACGACGCAATTCTCAAACCGGCAAAGCCTTGCTGGTTTGAAACTATACTCACGGGAACGTGTGCGATAGTGTACAACTTAAGGGCGCAAGTTAAAACAGCTGTGCGTAAAGCATTCGCTGACACAGGCAGGACATACGCACCTGCACAATTACTAGGGGTAGCTGAGGCAACTCACCACCTATTGGATAGGTATGTGGAATCCGAATCAATGGATTCACTACAATTTATCGCCTCATCAGTGAGCATCGATGACCAGGATGAAACCATCACATTGCCATGGGATCATCTCAAACCAACACCTGAACAGGCTAAAGCCATATCAGTGAATATAAAGGAAGGGATCAAAGATCACTTTCCAACTATACAAGACGCGAACAAGGTTGTCAGTCATGACATTCCCACACCAACAACATCATGTAATGATGAGGTTGAAGAAAACAATCGCGAACAATCAGACGTGCTTAAACGCGAATCTGAACACAAAGCGAAGTTATACCATCGCTATCGACAACAACTCATGCTTATGGGTAGAACCAGGCATGAAATACGTAATATGGTGAATATACCTAAACACTGTAGAACGGCGTTTACTAACGTAGCGTCAGATGAGACAAGAAAGAGTACTCTAAATCCGGCGTAAATGATGGCTGACAGGGAATGTATCACTCGGGCGGAGGAGCATAGATATGTGGACAGCAAGCAAAGGAGATGGAGAGCCAAAGAGTTTTAAAATATTTTTAAACTCTTTGGGGAGAGCAGATAGCAGAAAAAGGAATTGAAGGAAGTGGGATGAAGTGGCAAGAAGGACAAGGAGGACAAATAAAAGCAAAGCGCTAAGGAAGATAAACACCAAAATTACAACGGTGTTTTGGTCTGCGTTAGTTCGAAGATTCATAATACATGGTAATTACAATGATCTCTATTCTTGTATAAAAAGCGATTCAATTAAAATGTGGATGGTGGGAAGTACGTGCGGGACGCGTATTGCCAAACCCTACTGTATCCCGGCACTTTTAGCCGCTTAGCCAAAAAACCACGACACCGATAGCCGCATAGCCAACTGTTTCCAGACTAGTGTCGACTTGACGATTGACGTCCTCTTTTCAGCCCTTACTGTCACTAGAGGCTATGATAGAGCTGGGGCTTAGTTTTGCGAGTACGGGCAGCAACGGCAGGGTTCGTTCCCTAGCGGCTCCGATTTTTTTTTTTACATTTTTTTTCTCGAATTTCAATACCTTTAGGTTAGGTTAGGTCAAAAACATCCTACTAGAGATCTGCCGCGCTTAACCTAACAAGAATTTACACGAAATAACCTAAATAGCTAAATTAAAATTAAATTATGCGACCAAGAAGTGATGAA
>JAQGCA010000429.1:0-28573 GCA_034698945.1 Protaphorura quadriocellata
TTAACTCCAGATTTGATTGCGAGTCCTACGAGGTACGTACCATATAGCTACGACGCGATGAGCGCGCGCTGTCAACAAAATCAACATGGCGGCAAATGTAAGGAATCAACCTCAGAGCGATTGACGAGCTAGTCCTTAACCTTACCTCCTGAACAATGTTTCAACGGGCTTCAAATAAATAGATAAAAATTCCGGGGTCACCGCTAATGGTCACCAGTCATCACAGGTTTTACCACCGCACAGTTGACTAATTCTGACGCCAACCTGTGACATCTCTGATGCTCATAGTCCATCCATTTCAACATTATTCACGAAGTCAAGGAGAAGTCTGTTCAAAGTAAGCCATAATCGGACGTGCAGATATTACCCATGTTGACCTTTGGCGACCACCAGCGGCGACCCTGGAATTTGTACCTACTTGAAGCCCATTTTAGAGTCAAATTTTTTTCTAATGGTATAAATCAGACTTCATGGATATACGGAAAGTGTGGATACAATTTTATTCAAATTAAGCTCTGGCGGCCGATATTTATTAAAGAACGGTAAACACAAAGAGGGTGGACGGGTAGTAAAGAGAGCCGGTAAGTCCAAACAAACAAAAAAGTGCAAAAAAAACTCAAAAAATGCAATGTCTATATGACTTCAACATTAACTGCAGATCAATGGCTGTCGCAAACATCCCGCAAACATGGTGGGTATCCACCCGACAACGTTAAATTCCAAAATGTCTTATACAAAAATAACCCTGGTCGCGAAACCAGGTTTCCGTAATACATTGGCATGGGATGCGCGACCAGGCAAGAAAAAAGGCTATTTCCGGTTGTTTACTAGTTACCGACTCTCCTTACTTAAAACAAACGGTCCATCCTCCTTGGGTAAACATTAACTAATAGTCTCATCTATATTGTCGGACAGACAACCAAAATAAATTATCTCGAAGGCCAAGAAATATCAGCATGAACGAACTGTAACCTTCCAAAATATAACTAGTACGGCAAACCGATACCGGTGGATATCATAAATGTAAATGTTGCGATTCCCTATCTATTTCAATAAATCCTTAAGGGTATATTTTTTCTTACTCACAATCCACGTTATTTTGATAGTTGCACTTCAAAATAAATTCGAATTTACAACATTATGATTTTTCTGCAAGTGCAGTCAATATTTCCTACCATTAGTAAAATGTCGTTTATCCAGTGATTCCAGCACTTCCGTTTCCAATTCCCGGCTACGGGTGTACTTTCCGACAATGAGATAATAATTTCTTCGAACTTGAAAATTCTAATTGGCAGATTGTGCATGAATGTGATTGTGAATTGGAAGCTTGTTGTCCGATATCTTTGTGTTTCTTCTCCAGATGACGAAAAAGATTTTCGGATTTAAAAAATCTCTTTTCGCAAGTTGCGCATTCAAATCGTTTCCTTTTCTCGTGAGGATCAACTTCGGTCTTGATGATAATTTCGGTTTCCTGATCATTAGTTTCTGGACCTGCACCTTTGTGATAGTTTCTTTTGTGGAATGTTAACATTTTCTCAGAAGCAAAACTTCGCCCACAAATACAAGTTGGAACCAATTTCGCACTCTCCGTCGGATGTGAAGCAATCAAATGTTGATTGAGTGTGAAACTCATGGCGAATCGTCTCTCACAAATTCTGCAGCTCAAGCGCATTTTTACACATTTCTCATAGTGTACATTAAATTTCATAGGTCTATAAAAGGGCTTATGACAGAGACTACACACAAGACGAAATTTTTGTCCCGGGTGAGATTCGCGATGATGTCGACTGACCTCATCAGCTGTTGTAAAAGTAGTCCCTACACCACACAGTCTGCACTGGTAAGGTTTTATATTCCCCAACTCCAACACCTCTTGATGTTCAGATTCAGATTTCTCAGCCGCTTTTAAAACTCCGGAAGTTGGGAGGTCATTTTCGGAACATAAGTGTGTTCTGGTTTGCACGTGTGATTGGAGTTCAAGTTGAAATAGTGATTTGCTCAAGGTCTCATTAGTTGCAGTTGACAGATTGTGTACAATTTCCTTCTCACATTCGAGTTTTTTCGCTTGAGAACACATCACCTTGTGTCTAGTTAAATCGCTCTGATTTCCAAATTTCTTTCCGCAAATCTCACAAGTTGGAATCGGAAAACGTTTCAGTTCTTCTGGATGTGTCCCAATAATGTGCTCGGTCAACTTATTTTTGCTAGGAAATGGTTTGTCACATTTCTTACAACAATGGGTCTGCTTATTCCCATGATGCAATTTAAAGTGAAGTTTTAAATGCTTCTCGAGGCGGAATGCCGCGCTGCAGGCACTGCAGCCGTAAGTTTTTTCTCCAGGGTGAGCATACCGTAAATGTTGTCTGTATTGCTTACGGTCCATTAAAGAAGTGGCCAAACCACAAACATTGCATTTGCCCAACTTCACCGGATGAGCAGATTCCAAATGTAATTGCAAGAGGTTGTAACTTGAGAATTCATTTTTGCAGAATCGGCAAGTTTGGATGACGGGAATGTCTGGAACTCGTGGTTCAATCAAGGTCTCATTCATTGGAGTTGGCGGATTTGGTGGCCATTCTTCTTGTTCATCAACAACCTGCATCTCCTCTTCATGAATATTTGACTGCTCGTTGACCTCCAGTTTAATTGTGGTTGTTTTAGATGTTAAACCTATGGGATTTGATTATACATATAAAAACAGGAGTAAAGTGGAACAGGGAGACCAATAACTCGTAGAGGGTTCCATTCCTTCAATCAAATCGACAATGCTCGAAGGCTGCTTAAAAAAGGTTCCTATGTTCCGGAATTCTTACCATTGAATCCTGATGTGATTTGAAAGCTGGAATGGTATTTCACTTTCAGTCGGCGAATATTTTAGGTTTAGGTCACAAAGGCATTTGTTTTGAATTTTAAGACGTCACTCGCTCGTGCTATTTTCCCCCTTGTTGGAGGAACAAACCGACACACAAACTCCTAAATTCAACGCAAAGGTCAAATTTTGTGACCTAACCCTGAAGTGCGCCCCGAGTCAGGAGTGACATGCCATTCCAGATTTCAAATCGCATCAGGATTAAATGGAAATAATTCCAGATTTTTCTAAAAAAAAGTATACACCCAGACATTCGCCTCGTGAGTGTAGTTTTTCCATGTTATAAAATCTACGTCACCTAAGTCAAATTGAAAGCGACCAAATCCGAAATACAATTACAATTTTATGGTGATATTTGCCCACACCTTTTTATGGTGTCGTCGAATCTAACAAGTAAACCTATTCCGATGGTAAAAACCAATCGACCCAAAAACCATTCAAAAAGGTCAAACAAGGTGTCATGACCTCTAGAATAAAGGTTTTGTCGGCAGATAAATTTTTTCGAAAAAAATCCCAATTTTGGGATGGGAATCAAAAATTTCAAAAATTGAATTTTTGACTGCAACATTCCCAAGTGTAACTGACATTTCTATGGTCCCACTTCTTCAGTTTTAATTAAATCACAACGACGGTACTGAGGAATGATGCCGCATAAAAATTTCAAAACTTCAATTTTTGAAAAATGGTAAAGGGGGGAGTGGTTCCCCCCTTTACCATTTGTTTGTCTTCATTGAAAATTTACATGTTATGTCACATGCCAAAATTGGGATTTTTTTCGAAAAAATTTAAAATTTTATCTGCCGACAAAACCTTTATTCTTGAGGTCAGGACACCTTGTTTGACCTTCCTGAATGGTTTTTAGGTCGATTGGTTTTTACCATCGGAATAGGTTTACTTGTAAGTCTAATAATATTTTTCTGTTTAAATGTAAAGAAAAAAAAACTCTCGCGTGAGAATATTTCTTTCTTTACGATGGTTTTAATATAACTGCCCCATCCACCAGCCGAGCCAAGCTGCATCCCCTCCCCCTATTTCCTATGCGTATAATTATTATCCGACAAATGGAATTCTCAGTATCGATGATTGAACTTTTTGGTTTTTTAAATTTTAATATTTTGTACCTCCTCCTGTTTCAGAATTTTGACTTTCACTTTGTCCTCCGGTTTCAGTGCCGGTGCGAGGTTGACCATGAGCTGTTCGAATGTGTTGAGTTAAGGCAAATATAAAATTGACACAAATGTTGCAATTGGCATCGCAGTCCGTGAAACTTTGACTGAGTTCTTCGAACAGTTTTCCAGAATCGTATTGAGTCTCGGATGACCAGAATAGATAACCCGTCCCAAAATTCATTCCACCAGAATCTCCACGTCCACGTGTCTGACAATTTCTGAAATACACAGCAGCAAAGAAATTAGTTGATTATAGTCCAACTAGAAATTAAATACAAAATTCTAAAATTGAAAAACTTTGGATCTAATTGTAAGAGTAGCATTAGGGAACTTATACTATCGAGTCTAACGTTTTGGGTACAAAATATTCAGTTCAAAAAACAAGTCCTTCATTAAAAAATCATTCACAATTTTAAATTCTATAAACCTTATATAACTTAAATGCACATACCGGAGATTCGGTTGGAGTTTCTGAGAATCCATTGTCTTCGCTGACAGTACCACAGATTCAACAACCTTTTATATTTTGCACCACTGCCAACTGGCACGACGATTGTCTTAAAATTTTAAATTACTTTGAAAACTTGGTATTGGAAATAAATAGGATTTCCAAGTCCTCGTGTCAAAATATTTTGATTTCAAATTCGAAAGTAGAAAAAAATTAGCGGCGGAATGGTTGGCTGCCCGTCTCGTCTCAAATCCCAGGTGAGAATTTAGAATATCCTTGCTAAGAAATCTCTAGGCGAAATAGCAATATCCACACTGCTACATTACATTGTGTCACGATTGTAAGACAGTCAGGGGACGACCGTGACGACCGACATGAATGCTTTTCATCGGACAGTGGTAATGCAGATGTTTCAAACATGTTTCAATACTGGATGGAGTTGAGTATTTCTCTCCATGCAGTGGAGATCTTCCCTAATATGGGTATGTTATTCATTGGACAAATGGAAAGCAACCCAATCTCTGTGAAATGAAGACACCGATGTTTGACCATAATTTGCCGTCGAATTAAGAAATGAAATGAGTGCCCTTTCCTCCTTAACAAAAAACGACCACTTTTAATGTACATCCACTCAAATCAATTACTTTTGTTTTGGATCTTAAAGTTACGATTTGCGTACACAGTTTTACAAAAATGTATAATTTCAGTGCATAAAATTGGAATTCAGCAAAGATTTGTCGTCAACATTTTCACTGTGTTCTGTCTACATGTCAAAATAAATTCTTGGACTTGAAAAATCTCCTCCCACATGCACCGCAGTCAAATCGTTTCTCCATATCAAGGCTGAAAAATCTGCGTGAAATCTTTTCATGTGCAACGTTAACTTTTGGAAAAAAAGTGAAATTCTTTACATAGATATTACAAGTTGGAACCAATTTTGCCTTTTTACCTCTGTGAGCTCGAATTAAGTGACGGTTCATTTGGTTTGTATTAAAAGCTTGCAAAGTAATAACTTTTCCGGATGACTCTTTCTCTGCCATGTGTGCTTAATTCGTGGTCTTTGAAATATCCATTGTTGCAAAATTTGCAAATTAAAGGCTTCCTGCAAGGGTGAGCATCCCGTATATGCTGCTGACAAGCCTCGTTAGGGATAATAAAATTAGTTTCATCACCACATACTTTCCATTGACAAATTTTTCCATTGGCGGAGATCTTATGGTCAAAATCAAAATGAGAGTCTAAAATGAGATTAATTTGGGATAATCCGTCTCTTTCTGAGTTTCTGTCAATTATTATGGACACCTTTTCGGTTCGACATGCCAAATTAATATAAATCTGGCCTTGGCTCTGAGAAACCGAGGCATTTCGCATTCAGAACAATAAAAACAAAAAATACAACTTTTACAAGTTAATTCCAGCAAAGGAGATTTAAGTACATGGAAAATTGTAAACGAGAAAAAATGAAGAAGGCGACCTTGCGAATGACTTGTTTTAACAAGTGTATTCATATGTCCGCAATCTTCCTTTGGGATTAACTCTTCAGTCGTTCGATGTGTCATCTTTAATGTACAAGGTGGTTCAAATCCATGCGACCACACAATTATTGGTGCTCATATATATATATTACTCATGCAGTAGGTTATAGTCGTATATCAGTCTTCTCTGAAAGCCGTCACCTCGATTAGTTTTTGGTTCACGAATTTGAACCACCCTGTACTAACCGGTTAATTAAGACGAATGAGGAAATACAATTGGTAATAAACGCAAACATGAACTTCAGAATCACGACAACAAATGATACAAATAGTATTTTTTTGGATAATATATTATTTTGTCTTAGAATTCTAGTTGCCTCAACTATTTTCATTTATAGAATCATCAGTGTTGTAATTGTGATCCACAGATCATCTAATCCTGAACAATAGTAAATGTAGTGGACTTGCTTTACAACTATAATACACGACAGAAATAAGAAATGAAAATTCTTCTATTTCTGTGCACAATTTGTTATGTGCATTGCAATCTTTTGTTATCTCAAGTTAATGCAGAAATTGTAAGTTTTTATTTCGAACCTCATCAGTAATTAATTGTTTGAAAATTTGCAATCAAATCAATTATTATTGACAAGTCCGATTTTTTCTGATTATCGGACACACGGTTTTAAAAGAAATGGTGCATACGAGGGCTGACTGATCTTGAATTCGGTTTCGTTTTATTGTTGTCTTAATCCCAAAATTCTGAAAATAATTCCTCACAATCCCCGACAATGTTTAGGAATGCACACCAAAATTCCTGAGATTCTACCCAAAGGTTCAATCATGATTCAATTTTTCATTTTGATTTTGACATACATCAAGGAAAAGTCGTACTTTCAGCAAAGATGTGCGATTGATTTAAAAAAGAAACCTGGGAAATCCGTAACCGAAACCTATAAAATTTTGCAAAGTGTTTATGTTACTTGTTTTCTGTCGATTCAAAGTGTCTCAGAATTTCTTTCAAATTTTAAGCCTGGCGTAACGTGGCCAAATACAAAAAAAAACCTGCCAGACTTATTTCTGCCAACTAGTGCTCGCGTGAAAAAAATTGATGAGTCTGAGCTACGGTTTCTGATTAGAGAATTAGCTAATGACTTGAAGATATCATTTAGTTCGGTTCTGGAAATTTTGACTCAAAAACTTGGTGTTAGAAGAATTTGCGCCCGGTAAGGCTGCTTACGAGGGACTAAATAGCAAAACGGGTGATAACATGCAAATGATTATTACATCAATTTAACAAAAAATTATTTTGTCGCGGATTGTGATAGGTCATGTGACATGGGTTCATCATCATGACCCCGAGTCAAAACAAGATTTTCTATTTTGTAAACGCAAGCCATGTTCTCCACTTAAGGAAGATATTTTCTCCAAATCCGACGAGCACGTTTTGTTTTTCATTTTTAGGGACTTCTTCGGTGTATACCTAATCTGCTTTATACCCCTGGAAAATATAATGCATGGCACATATTATTGCAATTTTGTGGGCAATTGCAAGTAAATTCCGAAATAAATAAATGTGGAATCTGAATTTCGGACTTTCTCCTCAAAATGACAACGTACTGGCTCATGAAGTCGAAGTTCTACAATTTGCCCTGGGAAAAATAAAATTATCCAAACCACCGGACAAACTGTATACATAAACCGTGCATCCAACTATTTTTACCAATTTTTACCTTTCGAAAAACATTTCAGGGGAATATTTTATTCTGAGTATGGGGAAGTGAAAGCGGACGTGCAAAGTCTTTTCGATACCCTCCATAAATTTTTTTTAAAGCGGGTATAGACTACTTGACTTCTCAATGTAAATATTTTCTCAAACTCGACTTGAATTGTATTGAAAGTAAATGAATGCAGTTTGAGGTAACTAATTTTCGTTTACTAGTTATGTCAAAAGCACTCAAGGGAAAGTTACGTCTTTTGCGGAAAAGTTATTATTTTGGGGGACAAAAAACATTAATACATAATCTAAGTACAAATGTTTGAAGATGCTGACGATGACCTTAATTGACACTTTTTGCAGGTAGAAGGAAGATCACACAATTTGAGCACGACTTCGACCACTACTACTGAAATCCCATCCGTTGACCTCAGTGAATCGGAAACAGAAGATGTTACTTCTACATATATTGGTGAAACTATTGATGGACAAGTATTGACTGATGAACCTGAAGCACCCGATGAATTGAAAACCGATACCGTTCAGGAAAGTAATGACGAACTGACACTCGAAACTGAACAGGAAGCATCGGATCAACAAGAAACTGCAACAGAGAACATCCAAGGTGAAGCAACAGAAATCCTTGACAAACATGTCGTACAGTCAAATGCTGGGGAACCCGAAACTCCCATTGAGCGGAATACTGGTACTGAAGCAGAAGAAGTACGTTCTGAGACGAAAGGTGACGCTGAAGTAGAAATTCCCGCGGACCAAAAAAGTTCGACTGAAGCAACAATTCGTAGTGAAGAACAAGCTGACGCTAAACCGGAAACCCCTGTAGAAACGGATAAAAGTACTGGTGAAGCCGCTGACGATAAACCAAAAACTGTAGCAAATCCTGAAGTACCCATTGAACAAACGGTCGATAAGGTAAACACGGACGATAAAACTGTTACCGATACCAATCCAGAAATTCCGGTGGAACAGAAAGCCGATTCTGAAAGCGATTCTAAGGTGGAAATGAAGGACAATCCAACAGAAGAAGTACCAGAAGGAATAACGAACACTGATGATAAAATTGAAGACACTTCAGAAACTAAAATCTCAATTGAGGAAAAGGCGGATACAGACGACGAATCGACGAAAACCGAAAGCCCAATCGTGGGAAAAACTGACACTGACGAAGCACCCACTAATATACAAGAAGACGATACTGAAACGGGCACCGAGAAGACAGAATTGGAGAAGAAAGACAATACCAAATCTGAAACTCCCGATGAACCTGAAAGGATAGTTGAAGATGAACCAAAAACTGAAGACCCTGTTGAAACTAAAACAAGTACTGATGAAGCCGCTGACGATAAACCGAAAACTGTAGCAGATCCTGAAGTACCTATTGAACAAACGGTCGATAAGGTAAACACTGACGATAAAACTGTTACCGATGCCAATCCAGAAATTCCAGTGGAACAGAAAGCCGATTCTGAAGCCGAGACTAAGATGGAAACGAAAGTCGACACTGAAGAAAATCCAGAAAATGATGATAAAATTGAAAACACTGCTGAAACTAAAATCCCAATTGAGGAAAAAGACGACGAACCGACGAAAACCGAAAGCCCAACCGAGGAAAAAGCTGACGTTGGCGAAAAATCAACCAGTAAGCAAGAAGACGATATTGAAACGAACACCGAGAAGGCAGAATTGGACAGGAAAAATAATAAAAAATCTGAAACACTCGATGAACCGGAAGTTCCTGGTGAAACGTTAGTCGAAGATGAAATAAAAACTATTGAAAAGCTAGATGCACTACCGGAAGAGAAAACAGATAATGTTGATGAAGAAGCCAACGTTGAAACCAAACCCAATACTGAAGATAAAGTCAACGAAGAATTGAAGAGTGAAACCTCTGCCGACGAAAAAACTAAAACCTCTGCCGAAGAAAAAACAGAAACGTCTGCCGAAGAAAAAACTGAAACATCTGCCAAAGAAAAATCGGAAATTGTCGAAGGAAAAAAGGACATCAATGAAGCCAAACAAGACCACAAATCGTCTACAGAGACAGAAAGCACGACAGAAACACCAACAAAGGCGGAGAGCGTTGAGGATGACGAGGTGGAGAGTAAGTACATTAGTGACCCTTCTGACATCACAATTGAGCACATTGATTTTGTCCAACTCCGGTTATCGCACATTGCAAAGAAAACAACATCGAATATTACGGAAATCCGACTACTCCAAGCCAAAGAATTTGAGAAGAATGAAGTTTACAAAGAAGGTTGGACCAAAGCGGTAGGATTATTCGATGATCAGAAAAAGAAAAAAATCTTCAAAGGATTCTCTAAAAAGTCCGCCGTTCGAACAGTTCCGGATGAATACCACATCGCCCTCATTGCTTACACTTTAGCCTATCCAGGTGTGTACGCTGATTTCAACAAGAAAACAAGAGAGGTCTGTTCAGGAAAGGACGTGGACGCTTACGACTATCAAAGTTATTTCAAATTATTACTCTTGGCCATAGAATATTTAGGGCAAGAAATGAAGTTCCGAAGTGGAAACAGATTTTTGTACAGGGGTGTATCGTCAAAATTTGCCCTAGAAGTTGGACAAGTCTTAGCATTCCAACATTTTCAATCAACTTCGTCCAGTTTGATGATCGCAGAGGATTTTGCAGGGAAAACTTTGTTTGAAATTCAAGGGAAATTTAATACGGCGGTTTCGATTCGTGACCATTCGAGATTCCGACATGAAGACGAAGTATTATTCTCCCCATTCCAAGTTTATAAGGTTGAAAGTAAACATGAAGGGAAATATTATACTCGATATGTTCTCATTGCTCATGACTTGCCCAGGTCAGGTGCTTGTGACCTTGACCTTCGTCCTGCAACCCCTGATCCTCAACAACTTGGACTTGCGGATAAAAATGGCGCTACTTTGAAGCGCAGTCCAAATGCTGAGCACTTTGCAGGTACTAATAGAGTCCCGGCCACGTCTATTATTAGTCTCATTTGCCTTTGTGCTATTTTTACAGCATTTGTCTTTTGATTTGATTTTTTAATGATTAAACTAATAAAATATATAAAATCAAATTGTTTCACCCTCTTTCAATTCTCCAGCTTGTACAGGGTGTCTAATATGTATTATCCCTCCCTTCAGCAGTAACCACAATAGGCAGAGACACACCCAATACATCGTTGGAAAGAATAGCTCAAGTGGGTTCTCTGACATATAATTTGAGCGCAGTAGCGCGCCGCGTTCGCGCGCAGCATGCGCTGGAAGAAAGAAAATCTGGTTTTTGCTGTTTTCAGCCGCTTTCTCACCTTCTTCCGTCTGAATAGCCGTGAAAACTTCAAAAATTCAAAAAACGAAATTCACCTCCGCATTTCCAAGTACTTTGAAAATGTTGAGCCATGGTTCAACATTTTCTGAGCAAGTCGATTTTTCCTGAAACTTGGCGAAAACCGAATTTTGTTGCGGAGTAGCGCGAACGCGGCGCGCTACTCCGCTCAAATGACATGTCAGAGATCCCACTTGAGCTAATCTTTTCAACGATGTATTGGGTGTGTCTGTGTCTATTGTGGTTACTACTGTAGAGGGGGGGACAATACATATTAGACACCCTGTATTGTATGTGTTGCAAGGCAAGTGGGAAACTTGTGTTGCACTCCCCCCTTTACGAATTCACCCATGCAGTGCAATTTTACTTTATCTTCGGAGAACATCCACTCTAATGCAAAGTCAGTTTTAAATACCGTAAAATTTCTAAAACAACCGCGGTTGTTGTATTTGCAAAAACGTGTACTTTCCCCATAAGGGTGCATCGAGAGTGTAACCGGAAACTTATTGGAGACTAGGTTCTATTAGAAGTTATACCATACTTCATTGGAATAGTCGACGCATAAAGAGTGGACTCTGACTTCTTCCAAATTAGCCTCTGGGGAAATCCATTGACCCTGTCATTCTCATTGTCATTCTTCCACGGACTTTCACTTTCATCTTTGACTATTTCAGGGACTGATCCTCACTTTCGTCGGCTAACGAAGAGGGAAAATGAATACTATTGGAAATTAAATTAAATCATTTGTGAAGTTGTAGTGTGGATGTGCTACTACTGGTCTTTATTGCTTTAGACAGACGTCTTTTTAGTGGGCGTTTTGTTATAAATTCATCTACCGAAAACATATCCTTACTCCTTACCTTTCTTTTGAGCTATATTTTTTATTATTTACCCCCTACAATAGGTACAATTAAATGGAATACCTCGGTGGAAAGATAAACTCAAGTGGGATCTCAGGCAAAATATTGCAGTTCCATCTGAAAGCATGGTTGCGCGCATCGCGCGCTGGGACTTTAGGAATGGGGTTTTTCTCCGCTTTCCAGCCGGTTTTTCATGTTCTTTCGCCTAAAACGCCTTTAAAACTTGAATATCTCGAAAAACCAACTTTACCACCACATTCGAGAGTGTTTTCTGAAAATTTTGAGCCGAAACAAAACGAAACGGTCAAAATCCTTAGTCAACGCGACTGCCATTGCTCATTGCTTCTCTTAACGACAACTGCGCGACTTTCTTTTAGTTTTCAACTATTTTATTATTCATTCCGAGGCAAATGTATCTACTCTCTACTGTACTACTCAATAATACATTCCATTAAGGTCATAGTAGCGTTATAAGTATAAATATTTGACTTGTTTATTGTTGTAGATTGGAGGCTAAAATATTTCTTTACTATTTATTTGTATCCTTGTGCGTGAAAGATTATGCCAAGATTCGTAAACAAACTCTCCTCATAGAGAATGCTGGTCGTCTAGAAATCTTGGGTTATGCATCATCCTGAATACCAAGAAAACGTGATTAAATTCTGTCAAACTAAATGATAAGAATTTGGTTCAACTGATGCCGGGTCTTTAGGTCAGACACGTTTACTAGTTATAACGTAACAAGCCTGCAGTACATTTTCTTTTGTAGTTACTTGACTCCAGCGAAACATTCATACGCACAAGATTCTAGGAATACTGGACCGCAGAATAAACTTATCAATAAATATTGGACTACAGCAAACGAAGTTCGTCAATTTGCAAGAGTACAAAATTCGATATTTACATTCAGGGCTACATCGCTCGGGTATAGTTTTGTAATTTTAAAGTAATTGTAAAGTACTATTCACGTAACAATGCGTTGTTCAAACCTGGCAATCATTGTCCAATGTGTCTTGGGATTAATACTATTTGTGCAAAGGAAAACCAGATGTGACGGAACGCTTCAACTGCCAATCATCCAGGTAGTTCTTAATTTATGACTTTGTCTCAGCCTTCGCCGAAGTGAGTCCTCGAATGTTTTGTTTTTGTATTAATAAGAATGCCCGTTAGTTTCGATGAAAAGTGTTAAAACTGATTTTGAAAGAATCCGTAAAACCAATGCACTATCTAGACCATTCAATGGAAACTCATCTTGGTACGACGTAAACAAAATCTCAGCCGATAAAGTCGTTAAAACATTTGGTACTCTGGGAAGACAACTTCTTTTTGGATGGGACGGAGTCCATTTTCTTGGACGATTTAAAATACATTCGACATTACGATTGCAAAGGGAATCCAAACTCTTTACTTTTCAGGGAGAATGTCCATTTATTGAAAATTTAGGAACAACAATCATTAAGCTATATTATGTACATATAATGTACGGCACTCCGCGCAGGTTTTTCTATTCGAATGTTTATTTCTTGTATTTTGTATACTCAATGGTGTGAAACAACGGATAAACCAGCCCGTCTGCACGGTTTAAGTATGAAACTACGAATAGATTTTACTTAACCGTGCAAGATATGGAGGGGAAGGAAATATGGACACAGCTTTTTATGCATTCCGTGACTAATTTTCATTCGTATTCCGTGCCATGTTCAAGGAGTAGCCATTGGGTTGTACACAAACATGAGTTCCATGCAGTTGAGTTCAATTAAATGAGTTTGATTACTGACGCAGGCTGCACACTCCTGGTTTCCTTATAAGTGAGTTACGTTAATTGCCATACATATTAACAAGATTCTGCGAATACTAGACCACAAACTAAACTAGTCAATGAATATTTATTCAGCTAAACGAAGTTTGTCCAGGAGCCGGAGTACAATATTCAGCATTTGCATTTGAAGGTCTATGTCAATTGTGTACAGTTTTGTAATTAAAATTCCTACGACTGGCAATACGAGAATCGAATTTAAACTACTAATTCCAACAACAATGCATTGCTCAAATCCGGTAATTATTGTCCAAAATGTGCTGACGCTAATATTATTTATGCAGAATGGAAGCGAATGCGATGGAACTCCTGGCCAAACAATTGACGAGGTATGTCTGTCTGCCTGGTTCAAGCTTTGTAGTTTGTTTGTGTTTGTGCTTTGTTAATAAATACTTATAACATTTTCGATTAAGAGTTTCAAAACTGATTTGACGGGAAAACTTACGGTCTTCAGCCAGTCCAGACTACACTCTGCAAATTCAACCCGGCAGAACATCAATGTCAAATCTCTACCGATAAATTCTTTGAAACGTCTGGAACTCAAGGGAATCAACTTAATATGGGACGGGAAGGAACCCATGTTCCTGGATCGTTTGCAAGACTTTAGACTCCACGATTGCAAAGTGGATCCACATTCGTTAGTCTTCGGCCACGAACTCAATGTGTTTTATATTTCGGAAACCGAAATAATAAATGGAACACTTTACGACCTCTTAAAAAATACAACTAATATTCGAAACCTTTCAATTGCCGGTATGGTTGAAATTGATCTTTCGGAACTCCTTTCAAATCATTCTATGAATCAAAGAACACATCCAAACACGTTCTTTCCTAATCTTGTTGAACTCCATTTGCGAAGTACAAAACTAAAGAATACCAGAATTTTGGACATTTTGTATGTCTCCATCAATCTCAAAGAAGTGATCATAGATGGTGGTGGTGAACTTGATATGTCAGGGATCAACTCAAACTATTCAAATTATTTAAATGACACACATGGGAAAAAATTGGTGCTATTTATGTTACGGAATACTACATTGGTCAATGGAAATTTGGGTCCCTTTTTAAAAGTGACTACAAATCTAGAAAAACTTTACTTAGACGGGATTGGTAATGTTGATATCTCTGAGCTACCATATTCCACACTCAAACACCTTGATCTTTGGGATTGCAACTTGGAATGGACACGAAAAATCAGATTTGAGAAGTTGACACATATTGTAACAGACAGAAGCTCGATGACGGATATGAAACCACTTCTTGAATTTAACGAATGGTTTCCACATGTTCGTAGAATTTCGACAGGTACGAAAATGATAATTCCTCCGAAGGCAATACTTGCCATGATTAATAGCTCCGTCACACGTATGACGTTCTCGTTCGACTGTAATCCACCAATCAAATCATACGAGTTTGGAGAGGCCATGAAGTTTATGTTGCGCGCTGGATTCCTACATAATGATGACACAAACGCCCTTAAGGAGAAAGCAAGGAAATACCTCGGCAAGTCATTGAAGGAGGATATACCAGCCGGGACTTTGAAACAAAGAATTCATGAAGTACAATTCGAAAAGCTAGGGGTTGGGAATGGCAGCGTCAAATGGATTCTGAAAGGAGATTACACTTTTTACGAATTATCCGAAATTCCTGAGCTAGATATCAAGTCCGGACAAACGAAGTCACTGATTTACATTTACTTCGTCTTTGTTTCTATATTACTGTGCTTTGGAATCATTGGAAATTTCCTCAGTGGGTTCGTCCTGCTATTGAAAAAACCGAAGAATTCTGCCATAATCATCCTTCTCGGTCTAACATTTTTTGACTCAGTAGTCATTGTAACGTATGTCTTAACTGCGATACTGAACGCAGAATTATTTCATGGCATGTTCCTGAAGACTGACGTAAAGTCAACTCGATACTCTGTCGACGAACATCTTTGGATGTTCAAGCAGAATAGATTCCAAACATTCATTATTTATCCACTAAACAAAACTGGTAAGAAGTGATGTTTACATTCTCACACTAGTGAAATAGACAACTTTGTTAATTTGATTTTTGTATTAGCTTACACAGGATCTGTGTACACGACCATCCTTATCTCGCTGGAACGTTTCATAGCGATATGTTGGCCACTAAAATCCAAACAGCTACTTCGTAACAGAAATTCAAAACTTGCTATTCTGACAATTTTTGCATTCTCGATTTTGTTAAATATTCCTCGATGGATCGAGTCATACGAATGGAACTATTACTCAGATGACAGTCCGGACTGGAACGATTACTTCAAACCCTCACTAATGAGAATGGAAACATACAGAATTCTCTACCACGGATGCATTTGGACATGTTCTATGTATATCCTTCCATTTGTGCTAGTTGGAGTTTTTAATTTCAAGCTTCTGAGACACGTAAGGTTGATCCACAAATCTTACTAGATAATTGACAAACATTTTCCATAACGAATTCTATTTTCTAGCTCGCGCACTCAAGGCACGAAAGAGAATCAATGCAAACAACTCGATTGAATCCGACAGAGAAGCAAAGGAAGGAAGATGCTGAAATTATCTCGGTTACCAAAATGTTGTTGTCTGTGGTCGCAGTATTTGTCTTATGTAATTCCTTCCATATCACAATCGTATTCCACTTTATGAACCTTGACGAAATTCAACTATCAACGATCGAAGCCGTATCTTGTCTCCCAATCGTCGTTAACTGTTCTGTAAACTTCATAATTTATATTTATTTTGGAAAAACGTTGAGAGCCGAATTTTTTAAACTTATTCCGAGATAGGTTTATTCCTGTCTCTTGTGCTGTAAGAAAGAACACTCGACCAATATTTAACACCCGGTGTCCCTGTAATCCGTCAGCGATATCAAGATCAGTAAAAATGGAACTTAATTAGATTCGCTGAAATATTCATACAGAGGGGAAAGGATCTATGATTTGGGGCGTGACGCCCCAAGGAAAGGGTTATCCGGTGAATCGAATTAAAATATTGATTTCAATAGAAAAAAAATACATTACTGGGTGGTTTGACAGAGAAATAATGCTGAAAAACTGGACCTGAATACGAGGAGAGGACCTTGTCCCCACACCCAATTTCCTTAATACATTGGCATCTTCTGAGTGGAGTCTGTGCACAAATAAAGTACGTTTTCTTGGTGTATCTCCAATAATTTGGTCGTAGGGGCCGCGCGTGAAAGTTGACAAACTCACTTGATTTGATTTGGTACGTGTGAATTTAAAGTGGCGATTCCACATGGCAGCTCTTGCGTGCAACTCTTATGCAATTAATACCGAAATTTGCAGGACCAATCGTATGTGGCAGCAACTACCTGCAACAACTTCTGCAAGGAAATTTAAACACAGTTGGCATGCGACCTGCCATTGTTTTGCAATTGGACCTGGCACTAATTTGCTGCTAGCTTTGCAGGATTCATTGCACATGATTCGCGGGCGTATGCTGCCATGTGCAATTGCCACTTAAGTCATCAACTCAAAAGCTGACAATCGTAAAATACGTCACAAGCAGTGGTTGAAATCTGTTCATTTCCCATTTCCCGTCAATGCATATCAATAGGTGTATTGGAAGGTTCCCATTTGACGTGATTATTAAAGAAAGTTTTTAGAAAAAAAATTTAAAAAATTAATTTTGTGTCAAGATTTTGGTTAAGCTATCTTTCACTCGACTCACTACTCATTTTAGGGACAGAATGAATGGACCAACCAGAATTCGTCGTTACGCTATAGTACACTATGTACGGTATGCCGTGGTACACCCTGCATCCCAAAGAAGTGAGTGCAAGAAAGTTCACTTTCTCTGATATACAGTTCACGTACTGTATATCAGGGTATATCGTACTGCTAGCGGTACTTGATTTATAGCCTAGGTCGCTGTCGCTACTGCTAGGGTAATGCTGTAATGATTTTTTCTATTTAAGTGCTAATTTTATTTTTAAAATAATGTGTAATACATTGGATACGGTATCCAACTGAGGAGTTTGCGGTTTACGAGGGCCGTCAATTATATTTTGTCGTTCGCATATAAGGATTTTTTTTGTATCATCGGGGTATTCTTCTATTATTCACAATGCTATTCAAAAGTTCTGTTCCAAATTTGAAGCAATTTGGTAGAAAACTTTTTCTTCCAGAACGAGTTTTCGGAAGGCTGTCAAAATACAATTTTTCTACAACTTTCACTTCGTGATCATTGCTGAAGCGAGTTCGCTTGAAGTGATTGTTCAGGTTTCGAAGCAGAAAATAGTCACTAGGGGATTGGTCTAGGCTGTAGCGTGGGTTAAACATCTATAGGAACCCGGATTTTGAAATGGCGGACCTCGAAACCCTGGAAGTGTGACTGGCGCATTTTCGTGCAAAATGAAATTTTCCTTTGTGCGACGCCGTACTTTCTCCTTAAATACCCCCTGCTTCAAAATTTGTAAGGTGTTGGTATGTGATACTGCGGTAATTGAGCTCTTAGTTGGCATGTATTCCGGGAGAATATCATCTTTATAGTACCGGAAAACTGTAGCCATGACTTTCCCCGCCGAACTTTCTCTTTTCGCTTTACCCGGGGAGGCAGAACAGGATCCTTCCATTGCTTAGATGCTATATTTGTTTCTGGGTCAAAAAGATAAGACCAGGTATCGTGTCCAGTCACCAAAGTAGAAAAGAAGTCAAATTCGTCCTCAATAAAGTCAAGTTTTCCCTTCAGAATTGTACCATTTTTTGTTCATCGGAAAGAGTAAATTTCCTTGGAACCCAACGCGCACTTATTTTTCTCAGTCCCAAATTTTTGGTTAGGAAGGTGGGAACACAACCATTTGGAATCCCTAAATCCTTGGCTAAATTTCGAGCCCATATTCGTCTTTTGGACCTAACGATTTGTATTTTTTTTTACTAAGTTTTGTCCGTCCGTACATGAAAGTGGACGCCGAGGCCGATTGTCTTCTTCGATTGATCGCCCCCCCTCTTTAAAGTCGAACCTCGACCTCGGAATTGTGTGAAACCAATTTATTGTGAATGTCACTTGCGCTGTAATTTTCTGACGTCAAAAACTTTATGATGACGGGATACTCAACTTTCACCGAATTCATGGCACACTCCAAAATGAAATGTTCAAATCGTCATGGGAGAGAGAGTTTTCGGCCAAATTGCTTCAAATTTGGATCTGAATTTTCTAATCGCATTGTGAATGATAGAAAAATAACCCGATGTTACAAAAAAAATTCCTTATATGCGAACGACAAAATATAATTGACTGCCCTCGTATTTTCAAAATAACGATTTCACCTTCAAATATGCAAGCTATGAAGGACAAAAAAATTTAAACACCACTCTTTATTATTCATTCAAAGACAAATAATTCTATCGCAGACTATAATCTACTCTTCGTTCTTCTCATTTATCTTTATCTTTATATGTACTTCCCATTCTTTTCTTTTCATATTTGACCATCGGCCAACTTTGGAAAATGACATGGGAAAGAGAGAGAAGAGTAGTATAAATCAGAATGTAGTATCAAAAAGAGAGAGAGAAAGAGACGGCATAAACGGAGAGAAAAGAGTCAAGAGAACATAGTCTAATTGGGGTGTAAATGCCGAAGTATCTTTTTAAGGACAAACATATAACTTGTTTATTGGCGAAGTTTGGAGACTAAAATATTTCTTTCCAATTCATTCGTATCCCGTGACGTTTTCCATGAGGTTATCCACCACCCTGAGTTCCAAGAAATTGGGATTAATTCTATTGAACTGATTATAAGAATTTTGGCTCGACTGACGCCGGCTGCACACTTATCGTTGTAGGTAGTTTAGGTCAGACCCATTTACTACATATAACGTAACAAGTCTCCAATACTATTCCATAGTAGTTACTTGACTCCAGCGTACGAACAGCAGAATTCTACGAATACTAGACCACAGAATAAACTTATCAATAAATACTGGACTCGAGGAAATTCGTCAAGGAAAGAGACCACAAAATTCTGCAGTTACATTTTGAGGGCAAAAATCTAATGTGTAAAGTTTAACATAATACAATTAATAAAATTTTATAACTTTGTAGCAGTCAGAATACATTAATCGGATTTAAACCAACGAGTCGAGTAACAATGCGTTGTTCAAACAAAGCAGTCTTTGTCCAAAGTGTGCTGGGAGTAATATTATTTGTCCAAAGGGAAACCAGATGTGATGAAACTCTTGACCCGTCAATCATCGAGGTATGCTCTCAATTTATGGCTTGTCCCAGCCTTCGCCGTAGTGATTTATCTAATGTGGTATTTATGTACAGGGTGGCTAATATGTATTGTCTCCGTCCTACAGCACGAACCACAATAGGTAACATCAAGTGGAATACCGCGTCGGAAAGATCAACTCAAGTGGAATCTCAGGCAAAATACTCCAGTTCTATCTGAAACCATGATTGCGGCATCGCGTGCTGGAATTTTAAAAATGCGGATTTTCTCCGTTTTTCAGCCGGTTTTCACGTTCTTACGCCTAAAAAGCCTTTAAAACTTTACCACCAAATTCGCAAATGTTTTCTGAAAATTTTGAGAAATGGTTCGACTGGGCAAGTCGATTTTGCCTAAAATTTTGTTTTCGTGTGTTTTCAGGAAAAGTGAAATTTTTAGACAAAGTCGACTTGCTCAGAAATTGTCAAACAACTGCTCAAAATTTTCAGAAAAGACTTGCGAATGTGGTGTTTTCGAGACATTCAAGTTTTAAAGGCTTTTTAGGCGGAAGAGCATGAGAAACCGGCTGAAAAACAGAGAAATCCTAATTTTTGAAATACTGGCGCGCGCTGCGCGCGAATGGGCTATATTGGGCTGGATCTAGCTAGGATATTGGGCTAGGATCCAGATGATATGTCTGAGATCCCATTTGAGCTGATCTTTCCAACGAGGTATTCCACTTGATTTTACCTATTGTAGTTCCTGCTCTAGGGGGCAGACAATACATATTACACACCCTATAAATATTAAATCCGTTATTTTCGATTAAGGGCTTCGAAACTGATTTTGAGGGAAAACTTGAGTTCACTGCAAGTGAATCAGCTTGGCCCAACGTCAACGTAAAGTATCTTCCTATAAATTCATTAAAATATTTGGACCTCTGGGGAGTCAACCTAGTTTGGGATGGGGCTCGGCCCATTTTCCTGGAGCACTTACAAGATATAAGACTCTACAGTTGCAAAGTGAATCCACATTCGTTACTCTTCGGCGATAACCTTAATTTATTTAAAATTTCTGGAACCGAACTCATAAATGGAAATCTTTCTGACCTCCTCACAACTGCAAATAATCTTCGAAACCTTTCTATTGATGACATGGTTGAAATTGATCTTTCGGAACTGCTTACCAAACATATTATGAATAAAAGACAACGTTCGATTACGTTCTTCTCGCAGCTTGATCAACTGCATTTGAAGGGTACAAAACTAAAGAAGACCAGTATTTCTGACATTTTGAATGAATCCGTGAATCTCAAAGAACTGACCATAGAAGGTGGTGGTGACATAGATGTGTCAAGGATTAACTCAAAGTATTCAAATAATTCAAAGGTGACAGAAACGTACTTTGGAAAGGAATTGGTGCATTTAGTATTGCGAAATACTACATTGGTCAAAGGAAATTTGGATTCCTTTTTCAAAGTGACTACGAATCTTGAAAAACTTTCCCTCGAAAGTATGGGTGATGTTGATATTTCAGCGCTGCCATATTCCACTCTTAAACGTCTTCACCTTTTGGGTTGTAACCTGAAATCAAAATGCAAAAGGAGATTTGAGAAATTAACCGTTTTTACAACATACGGAAGCACAATAGTGGATATGAAACCACTTTTTGAATTTAACGAATGGTTTCCACTTGTCCAGATAGTTTCGACAGGTACAAAAATGATAGTTCCTCCAAGGGCTATACTTGCCATGATTAATAGTTTTGTCACAGATTTAACGTTCTCGTTTGACTGTAATCCGCCAATTCCATCTTACGAGTTTGGAGCAGTTATGAAGTTTATGTTGCGGGCAGGATATGTACATTATGACGATCCAAGCATACTTAAAAAAGTAGCAAAGAAGTATAACTCCTCCGGTTTTTTCATTGTTGATACAAGAACCGAATCCTTGAAACAAGGAATTCATCAAGTACAATTCAAAAAGCTAACGTTTCAGAATGGTAGCTTCAAATGGATATTCAAGGCAGATTACACTTACTTTGAGCTACTCGAGACTCCGGACGCGGATATCAAGTCTGAATTAACAAAGTCACTGATTTACATTTACTTCGTCCTTATTTCCACATTACTGTGCTTTGGAATTATTGGAAATTTCCTGAGTGCGTTCGTCCTGCTAATGAAAAAACCGAAGAATTCTGCCGTAATTATTCTTCTTGGCTTAACATTTTTCGACTTTATAGTTATTGCAACCTTAACGTCATAACTGCAATACTGAATGCGGAATTATTACACGGCATGTTTCTGAAGACTGGTTTGAAGTCAACTCGGTACAATGTCGAAGAACATCTTTGGATGTCACAGCAGAATACCTTTCAGGCATTCATTAATTATCCACTAAACAAAACTGGTAAGAATTAAGTTATGCTTACATTCTCACACTAGTGAAATAGACAACTTTGTTAATTCAATTTCTGTATTAGCTTACACAGGATCGGTTTACACGACCATTCTTATCTCACTGGAACGATTCATAGCTATATGTTGGCCACTAAAGTCCAAACAGCTACTTTGTAGCAGAAATTCAAAATTAGCAATTGTGACAATTTCTGTATTCTCGATTTTGTTAAATATTCCTCGATGGATTGAGTCCTACGAATGGAACTATTACTCAGATGACAGTCCGGACTGGAACGATTACTACAAACCCATCCTAATGAGAATGAAGACATACAGAATTCTTTACCACGAATGGATTTGGACTTTCTTCATGTACATTATTCCATTTTTGCTTGTCGGGGTTTTTAATTTTAAACTTCTGAGACATGTAAGTTTGGATCACAAATCTAACAAAATAATCTGACAAATATATTTCATAACGGAACTTATACTTTACAGCTCAAGCACTCAGAGCAGGAACGAAAATCAATGCAATCAACCGGATCGAATACGGCAGAGAAGCAAACTAAAGATGCTGAAATTATGTCGGTGACCAAAATGCTGCTGTGTGTGGTAGCAGTATTTGTATTATGTAATTCCTTGCATATTGCAATTGTATTCTACTACATCATGGACTCCGACGAAATTCAATTGTCAACGATCGAAGCCGTATCGTGTCTCCCTATTATCTTGAACTGTTCTGTAAATTTTATAATTTACATTTATTTTGGTAAAACGTTGAGAACTGAATTTTTCAAACTTATGCCCAGATGGGTGTATTCCTGTCTCTCGTGTTGCAAGAGAGGGCAGTCGACCAACATTGAACTCCCGGTGCCCCCGTTTGTTTCTCGGGATTTATAGTGCAGATGGACAGCATTCTGAACAACAGGGGGTCGTCTTATAATTTAGATTGACTTATTATCCATACACTTTATCGCGAATGAAACATCTCCGTATTATAACTAGTTACTCATGGGATGAGATAACCAGTGCTGCCACATGGAGGTAATTTTTTAATATTCGGGTGAGCTTTGTGTACATAGATGGCGCTGAAGGTACTGAGTCTCCGAACTGTATTTCGCAGTGGGCCCTACGCGAGTAGGGATTCCACACCAGCTCTTGTACGCTGGAACATCCGGTATAGGAACAACAGTCAGGCCACCCGACCAAGACGCATTACGCGCCTAACCTTTGAAAGTGCAATAGAATGTGCTAATCTAGGCTAGGCTTTTTTTAACCATAGCATTTTGCAAAATTAACTTAAAAAAACCGACGCAGAAATCTATAGGTCCAAAAATCATTACGATATATCATTTTACGTCAAAAATAACCTATATTTCTTTTATTTGTAGCCAATATTTGTAATAATTTGTCCAGTGATCGTAGAGAATGAAATATCTTTAAATATGTCCGTACAAATACATATAATAAAATAATATATTTCAATTTTGTTTACAAAAAACAGTTGTTTTTTGCTTTGTTGATATTAATTTTCTTTGTCCTCCTTGAAGGAAATGGTCTGTAATTTGTTGGAATACTATATTGATGAGACTCTGGAAGATGATCCGTTCCGGTTATCAATCTTCGTCCCATTTTCAGTGTAGACATCTAAGACACAGAATGAATAAATTATTCCAAAGTACATTACCATACACAGGGTGGTTCACAACTTTTGTGTACCGCCATCAGGAAACCAAGAGTAGAAACAAAATTGAGATGTACTAGAGGCAATGTACCCCTACTAGTAGGGAAGAAGTATATTGGAGAAAACTTACTATTATCCCTTAGCTTTGCCCTTTGACTTAGCTCCTCCCCCATTACTCTCCTTCACATCCGGTTTCTTGGGAGCATCCCCTTTGGCTTTCCCTCCATTCTCACTCTTGTGATGTTTTGAAGATTTCTTTCCGTCCTTCTCTTTGGAGTCCTTCCTGGTTTTCCCTCCATCTCCACCAGCCACTTCCTTTACTGCAATATCAGAAAACGTTACTATTTTAATACACCCTGTTATAGTTCAAGCTACTCATTGGAATCCATTATTTGGTCCATACTTAAAATACTATTACTCTGGCCCTAATAAAAAAAATAAAAAAAAATAAGGAAATAAGAAAGTCAATTTTATACAAAGTTGCATTTTTCTGACACACCCTGATTGAAAATAAGAAATAATAAAAACATGGTAATAATCGTTTAAATTAAAAATGATTCCTTACCACCAGCTTCCTCCACATCAGCCATGTTGAATTGTTTTGATATTTTCTACACATGATATAATGGAATAGAACAAAATTTGTTGAATGTACATACAGGGTGTCCCAGAGTAGGCCCACCATTGTTTGATTATGTTGGCGTAGATAAAATAATTTATGTTACGCTCAGGTTGGAATTATTGATAAATTCTATAAATTTATTTTATCAACGCAGATCATTAAAATAAAAATCATTGGGACAGTGGAACTCATCCATAAATCTAATTTCCGGTTTATGTTAATAAACTAAGTGTGTGGTTTACGTTAATAAAATAAATTCTTAGGATTTATCAAGAATTCCAACTTAACGGTAACATAAACTCTTGTAACTACACCAAAGTATAATCAATCAATCGGTGCGCTTCCTCTGGGACACCCTGTATATTAAAATTACACAAATTAAGATGTCTCAATCAAAAAATCCGCAGATTCTCTTTTTTTTAGATTAACATAAAATTGGCCAACTAAAAACTCGAGAACTTATTTAAAATCGACCCGTCGTGACCAGGTCACCGGTCTTGAATTCAGCACTAGGGTAATCGAACTTTTCGGAGTTATGGACAATGCTACCGCGTGACCCGGTCACCGGTATCCATTAGAGCCCGGTCTTTTCCGTTATTCCGTTTATTAATGAATTGAAATAATTTTGGTTGTTGGTGTTAAACACTATAACATAATCATGTTAAATTAATTTATTGGACTCACATAATTTATAATAAAATTATTTGTTGGAGAGATTTGGTTCGGATTGTCGTAGGTCGCGAGAAATGCTTAGACTCACACAATTCCTGCTTTCTAGGTCAGTTCTTATACCTTACTTCTCCACGTAGACGCTTTTGGATTGGATTTTGCAGTTCCCCAGTTGGTGCTATTGATTTTGCATGGACAACATCGTAGATTCATCCTACTTTGGGTCGTACGCAATCCAGTCTACGCTCGTACGATGTACGATGTGAAACTCTTCGCTTTTACCGTGCAAAAAGAATTCTCAAGTTCAAAGGGTTGAATGCCAATCACTTTTATTCAATTTAACGTGAAATGAGAAATCATTCATTTCCTGCATCTTGGCTGCGCAGATTAACATATCGGTTTTCATTACATAACATTTCTCACATTCACCCGATTTTATTAAAATAATTGACAAAAATAGAAATTCCATGAAATGTTTAAAATTTTATTCATTAGTTAATCAAATTTTTGTAAATAGAAAAATAAATTTTGCATTGTAGAATACTATTATATATTTTATTTTCATAATTAATCACCCATCATATATCTAGTTCACTTGTTAAAATGTTTACTTCAATCAATTTGCAAGTGCACAGGGTGTTTCAAAATAACGAACCTCAAGACTCCATAGTATTCCATGTGAACGTTCTTACCCAAGCACTGGATTGATGTTCATGATTTTTGATGTTCAATTGTCTTACAAATCAGACACACTTTAACAATTGTTCAACAAATAAATTAAGCTATTATTTTAAGTTAAGTACAATTAAGTAAAATTAGTCTCAAATGTCACATGCATTAAAATTTATTTAGTTTCTGCGTAAAAAACAATACTTTTGTGATTTTTAGAATGCCTTCATAAATATATGACCTAGATGCCTTACTTATTTTAAGCAAGTATCAAAATTGTAACAATGAGTGCAACAATCACAACACCACCACAGATGAGAATGATCTTGCGCTAAAATAGAAGTAGTTTTTTTTTTAAATTATTATCACTATTTATTTTGACTATTATGGATTTATTGAAAATAAGTTAATTAATTAGTTTAGTGTATTATTTTACCTTTCGCCATTTTTTCTTGGACTTGTGTGCCTCGTCTAAATTTTTTGCACCCTCGTTTGTGAAATTTACGGTCGTTTCAACGTGGCGCTCGATCGAGTCAATTGTTTCTCCCTGCAAAGATTTATTAAAAGGTAAGGACAATTATTTGTAGTTGTAATTACAAAAGTAAGATATACATTTTTGGTGCGTCTCCAAAGCAGTTTGTATTTTCTACCCATTTTGCACTCTCGCGCATAGAATTCCAATGACAAAATTAACTTCTTCCCTATTACTCTAAGGTTAATTTCATTTCATTCTAATTTTGAATTTACACAAAATCATCTCATATTGTCATATTCTATTTGCACCCGTCTGCACTGAAAAATTCATTGCGTAAACTGGATAATAGGGTGCCTCACAAGTTTCTCGAAATTCTTCAGGGAAGCGGACACGACGGGGAGTAGCGTATACGGCGTACAGGGCGTACCAAGTGAAAATACAGGGTGTCCCACAAGTTTGCAATTTTATGACACATTGTACGGATAGTTGACGGGAGTGAACAGGTAATAAAAAATTCAGGTCAGAAAATAATACCTGTTCCTGGACGATCAAAGCCATCTGAAGAAACATATCATTGAGCTCTGAAATTGATTTTTCCATTTTGAGGAGGAAAGTGTAGCGATCTTGAATTTGATTCAGCTCATCCCTCGCCTTTTGTGATTCCATGAGGAGTCCACCCGTAAAAACTGACCAATTCCCATCTTCCATCAAAGCTTCAACGTCCTCCGCAGATTTAGAGGATCCAGCTGAGAATGCACGATAAAATTTCTTGAAAAATTACATTTTCTCACGTGCTACCACTTTTTAGTGCGCGAAACTTTTGGCCTAAGTGTAGTACCGCTCGACCACATGAAGTGCGGTTGCGGATGCGGTTTGAAGTTAAAAGTTCCGATAGTTACTATCCGAAAGTACGCCTAAAAGTGGTAATGTCCCTAATTAAATTTGACTTACTGATTTCAAGTCGCTTCATAATACTTGTCAAACATCTGTCCCTGTAGTTCGAAACCCCCGTATTGTAGTCTGTCATAACTTTGCAAAATTCTCCGAGACAGGATCTGTACTGTGTGGTTTGAATTCTTCCATGAGCGGAATTCAAATGGTCTCCTCCTTGGAATTGATTCTCAATTTCTAGAAATACAAATATAACTCAGATTACATATTATACATAAAATATAAAATATATATTTAAATAATAAATAATAACATTACCTTTTAATCTGTTGTGAATTGACCGAGATAAACTTTTAACTAGAGTCATTTTATTTTCAATCTCTTCCTTCTTCCCTAGAGTCAGAAGATGTTAAAATTACATACTAGTAAGACTAGTAACGAAGACATATACCTATTTAGACTAGACTTCTACGGAAGGACCTATGCTAAGCGACCGCCTGTGCTAGGAGACCATCTGAGTCAGGGGATTACCCGAGTATTGAGACTGTCAAGACCGGACATCAAGTTTAGTACAGATTCTACTTCACGGCACGAAATACCCGTAATAATGTAGTATATACAAGCTCCGGCCACTTTTTCCCGCTCGGTCGCCTGGTACCGGATTCAATCCAGATATAAAAAATATTATTCTCACAATTTTCTCGGAATGGAGACGAGGTCACAAAATCATTGCATTGCCGGATTACTGTTGCACACATTTCTTTTAATTGCTCCGTATCACTCTTGATTCTCTCAATCTACGGTGTACAAGTAAATGAAAATCAATAAATTAGTTTCGTCCTAATAATAAGATTAATGTATCAATAAAAATAACCTTCTGTAGAAATCCCTCCACATCATTCCCATTGGAATCTCCATTCAATGTTAAATTACTCCTTTTTCTATTGAACATTCGTCCGAAGAATTTTTCTCTCTTCTTCTCTTCGGCTTTCTCCCCTTCAACCGCGGCCATTGTCTTTAATTCGACAAAAAATAATTAATTAATTATTGCATCATGTTTGAATTGATTAATTAATATGTAGTAATAATACTCCTATTAATTAATATTTGTGTGAAGGTAATATCAAAGTATCGCCAACTATTTACGTAGGGATTGGGTTAATTTCCGTCTGGGCCTGGAATGGTACGGGTACTAGAGGTGTAAAAGGGCCGGCTTTTGCCGGCCCTGCCCGGCCCGGCCCTAAGAAATTATTTTCCAACCAACATCTGGCCCGGCCCGGCCCTTGTGTCCGAAAAATTCGTCG
>JAQGCA010000430.1:0-28563 GCA_034698945.1 Protaphorura quadriocellata
AGGAACCACGTGGACTTTACCTTTGTATACCTACAATATCCTACATAAAGAGAGAAAATGGATGGTAATAATAATATTAGAAAAGAAGCAACCAAAACCACCGCACCGCTTCCAAAGAGGAATAAACCCGGAAACTCTTGAAACGACTACCCGGGCGTTGTCCTGGGGAACGAGGAGGACATTAAGGCATTATCTAAATGGTCCTTCAAACCCCCGTCGCTTATTTCTCTATACATTCTCCAGCGTCTATTCGGTTGGAGCGCAGCGTCTGTCGACAAGTTGACGGGAAACCTTCACCAAATATGTCCCGCGTAGAATCATTTTTTTTTGTTATTTCATTTCAAACAACCGACTGGCCATGGAGTCACCGCCACCCCGGGACGGGTGGGACTAAAATATTATTATTATGTCATGTTCATCATGATAGGGTACGTCCCTATGTCCAAATCCAAAATATCTGCGTATGGCTAACCTGACCCATGTACATGTTCCTTGTCTCCTACAACGATGGGCATCTAGTTATGTAAATCTTTAATGTGTAAAATCCTTATTAAGACGACATGGCCGGGACCGGCAAAAGATGTAGACGACGTGAGACGTTAAGGAGGACCATCCTTAAGAATAAAAGTATTTAACAGTATCTTGTCCTTAAGCTTTTGCACAGCAGCCATCAGGCAGCAAACAACAGCAGGCATCAAGTTAAACATTTAAAAAACGATATAATTCCAAATGACTTAGTACCTACTCAGATTTGCATACGCATGGCAGGGGGATTTTTTTTTGCACATTTTTTTTCTCCATCCATTACTCTCTATCTACAAAACAAGTAACTAACCTAACCAGGGAGGAAATCAGCATTCATCATGAAGAGAAAAAAAAAGTCATTCATTTCACTCGGACTGGCACTGACATCCCAAACCAGCCGGCCAGTCACCTTTACTGTCCTTTCAAAAATACAAATGAGTGCTTAGCAGTTAAAACATACATCTCTTCAACCAAATCATCCCGCAACCACAACGGCATCACGCTATTCAGTTTCTACATGACAAACTGACCAGTCCAGCGCGTTCGTTTTCTCCATGTTCCATTGTTCGAAAGTCCCACCGAAAAGTTAAGTCTTATTTTCTCAAAAAGTTACCAGCTGCCCTCACAAATCATTGAAACTTAGAAGTGCAGTCAGTTTGATAGCTGACCAGTCAATTGCCTAACTGCCCAGTATTTGGCTAAATGACTAAACTGAAAAAATAGCTCGACACACATACATGACTTTGACCTTCCATACGTTCCGAATCCCGAGGGCATTGGTACAATCAGCCGGCATCGGCTTAAACGATATAAAAGGTTAGAAAGATCCCTCCGTCCATCTCTCCGTAGAAGTCCGTTAATTACATACTTACGAACAAACCGTACCGGAGGAGGAAGAATACAAATACACAAGGAATGAAGGGAGAAAAAAAAGATGCAAATCATGGAATCAAATGAATGGTGGTCGGTCACATGGAGGGAGGGTTAAAAAGTGAACTGAAGAGTCGGCGGACCGACAGACACAGTCTGTCTGGTGATAGAAAGATGAGGAATGCTCTTTATATATAAAATAAAATGAGGAAAAAGGGTTGAACAACGTCCGTCAAATGGGAAAATCCTTTAGAATAGAACTAAGCTAAAGCTAAAGCTCCTTTTTTGAGAGCAAGTGGTTTTCAGGACATGGTAACATACCAATACCATAGTACCACAATAGCATGGAAAGTTTTAATATAACAGTAGATCGAGTAGAGAACTGGTGGTGCTCCCCAAAAAACCTTTTCAAAGTCCAACAAACCATTTATTACACACAATAACTCAATTCAAACGTAACACGAATTAATTCAATGCCTTACTATGCAATACTACAACATATGACTAAGTGCATAACATGTATGTATGTATAGCACATGTACCTACTTATTAATATGTTTCGTCCTCAAACATATATAACCTTTTATTCCTGTACTCCGATTCCTGCAACAGTTCCATTTTTCAACTCTCTTCCCCCCCTTTTTTTTCAATCTCATGTAACTTTCAAAATTAAAACATCCCCTTTGACAGATCTCTACTCCCGGCTTCCATGACATTCGAGACTTTCTCTCACCATCTAATGTACATCTGAACATTCCCTTTCTTTCCTTACATTTTTTACCAACAAGGCAAAAGAACTTTCACCCTTCTCAAATATTCAATCCAAGAATGGGGTCTAAATTATGCACTTACAACATGTTTTTTTTAATGAGAAAAGTCTAATTGGTTCCAAAATCATTCCATCCCCAAACTGTCGATACTTAATTAGTTCAAATAATATTTCCCAAGAGAAGGTGTCCCTAGTAGTAAGATAGAGTAGTAATAAAGACCCTATCATTATTACATACATAGAGTGTAATTTCTTCAATTGAAACAAGTAAACGTGATTATGTGACAATCGAGTTCTAAGCGTAATTCGCAAAATCCTAAGCCAAATTCTTTGAAATAGTTGGAAGACGAGTTGAACTGTAGGTTCGGTTCAAGTTGTGTCTAGACATGTGTGATTTAGCAAAGGAATGAGTATAAGTCTTGGGATAGAATGTTGTATGAGAAGAGAGAAGACATAGTTGGTTATTATTACAATGGGAATGGCATGACAAGTCAGCATGAACTGGAATTGGACACAAGATAAAATCAGAGAAGAGGACAAGATAGCTAGCTAGCTACCTGTACCTGTTAGCTCTACGGAGGTATGTGAAAGTATTCATTTTCAAAGGGTTGTCACCAATAGGATATGTTGGGATAAGAGGATGTTTATGGGAATTTGAAATGAGAAAAAACTCAAGTCAAGTATGAAGCCTTAGACTGTAGAACTATTGTTGGAGACCAAATACCTTTGGGTTCAAACTCAGACTCAGTCTCAACTCTATCCATCCCTTGTGAGAGATGAGATGAAATGAAAATGGTTGAAAAGAGGGATATTCTCCTTGAATTCACTTGAGTCAAAACGTGCATCTGATTATCATTCTTCACTGTCTCCAACAAACAGTATACTACATCATCCTATCCACCCTCCGTCTTACGTACAAAATATTAAATCCAGACTCAAAAATCTTTCGTCTTTAACCAAATCTAAAGGATTCGCAAAGCATACTGTACCATTAAATCATGGGTAATTCTAATATCATTTCATCCTTTAAAGATCAGTCGATTTAAAATAAATCCAAATATTTCCATAATACGTCTCTAGTCACACCTAATAGCAAACCAGCTGTCATATCAAACGGGTCACCTGTCTGGAGCGAACACCGAAGATAAACATTGCATTAGTCCAAGGAATTTAAAACTTCCACCAGTTAACCATGTTGACCATAAAATTCTCCAATTTTGCCTTAAATGCTCCATAAAACTAATTAAATGGGCACCCAGTGGGCGTTGTATTATTCTGACACGATAATTGCTAGTTTTAATAATAATAAAATATAAATTAATTTGGTTCTCGGAGACTCAATTCAAATACGAAGGAACATAAGACTGACCTCATCATTTACAAATTGAACCCGCCCAAAAAGAAAACCTGCTCATGACACTAATCGGGCCGGTAATTAGATAAAAACTGTTACTAAAAGCATCATCATTCGGGGAAGAAACTCCTGCTCTTTAAATTCTCATTCTCCACCCGCCTCCCCATCTATCCAATGAAATCCACTCCTCATTAGCATTTTTCCTTTACAAACAAACTCTTGTGTAGTAGTAGTTAGGAAGACAGTCGTTTAATCTATGATTATCCTCTAATCCATCTTAATCACATCACGGTTGAGTGATGAGCCTCCCAACCCAAACTAATCTTTACCTTGGAAATTATTCTCTCACACACAACACATAAAACATCCACTCTCATTTTCTTCGTCGTCGTCTCCTTTTTTTTTACCAAATGTCACTGCCACCGCTCATTCAACTCTCAACTTCATTCTTACTCCTTTCATCGCACACCCGGCATTTTAAAAATAATTATACGGGGGGAGGGGTAGTACTTGACTGTGAAAACCTCCAAAGAAAAGAACCGAAACTTCTTCAAACCTAACCAATCTCAAACACCTTGTCTGCTTGAGTGTTCAAATCCCAAGCATCAGTCGTAGTCATATCTTCAATTGACTGGTCACTTTTGCCATTTCTATGATTGTCTGGTATTTTAGTCATTTGGGTAACTGACTGTTCATTTTAGTCATTTGTGCAGTTGACAGGTCACTTTTGCCATTTCTACAATTGACTGGTCATTTTAGTCATTTGTCCAACTTACTAAATTGACCAAATGACTACGACACATCCACCAATCATAGACGGGCTAGATTTGAATATTGACAATTTTAATTAACTTAAAATGACGAATAATAACGAGACACCCCCTTATAAATATTACGGCACCCCCTCCCAGATTTGTATTTCCAACAACTGAGAAACAAACAATAAGTTAAAGAGACATAACATTAACCACCCACTCATTCACTCACACTGCGATTTTCTAGTCTGGTCGTTCATTCTCATCCATTCCCGTAGCACATGCACACATAAACCAACTTTCTCTGTGAATAGCGAACAAATGGAGAAAGTGGAAACTCGGTCTCCCAACTAACTCCAACTTCAATTCAACTAGAGTCCGCTCTACAAACCTACTGTACTCTTGTTCTCTTCTCTAAAGAGCAGTGGAGCACAGAAAAAGAAGAAGTGGCAAATGGACCAGAAACAATATATGACATCATGGACTGAAAAATACATCCACGAGGGATACTAGTCGAACGTCTAATTGGTACAAGCATAAAGTTTTCTGGACACGAATACCAAATTCGTCGTCAGAATGATCATCCAGCTGCATGTATTTTACTATATATCCTAACCTGAGGTGTTCATTCAAAAATGCACACATTTCATATACAAGAACGAAACCAGTAGGAAGAAATGAAAACTACCGAGACGACTCGACTTTCACAATTATTCGTAGAGCGACAAGTACATTTGAGTTGATTAATCCGAATGATTTTAGGTTGATTTGAATTTTACTTTGAGAGTTTTCCTTGTGAGTTTAGGCTCAGCTTTCTCCCATGGAAATCCAGATGGATTCTTCAACAAAAGCCATCCAAACTCCTATGCTACGTTGCATTAGACTTACATTTACATTAGACATCTCTCCACCAAATTGCAATCATTTCATTGCCTGGGTTGGTTCTTCAACCAAACATAGTTGTACATAGGAAGGAGCACAAGTAAACTGAGTAAGAACGGACTGAGTCACGGGGAAAACTAAAAGTCATAGCAGCGGAAGAAAAACCATCATTTGCATGCGGAAACACTTTATTTTTCACCATTTTTATTATTATATTTTTTTTCCTGCCCCAGCGCTCCCTTCCATGGTTTCAGACAAAAAAAGAAAGAATAAGAGTCAAGAGGAGCTATGTGGAGCAGTCTCATGCAGTCTACGCTACAAGATAAACTGCCTCATCATGGAATTGACGGCTTTCTTCCCTCCTTTCACCACTAGAATGTACCTTCAGGGTGTTCCACAAACATACGTCCATAAAATCTCCAAGAATTAAAAGCGACGAATGCATCTAAATTATTGGACTATTTTGAAAAAATTTCACAGCAAAACTTCTTGGCTAAAACTGCAATTCTTTCGAATCCGCAAGAAGGTCATTCCTATCAAATATTGAAATCATAATTGCAACATTTTATTGTGAAACACCCTGACCCTATACACACACACACACTTGACACTACCCACCCATTCAACTATTCCTTCCGTGATAAAAAATGCATCATGAAAAATCTTTGTGTCGGTTCGATGATCTCACCCGACCATCATCTCGATCTCGGCCCGATTCAAAGACTCAGATTTAAAAGAATCCAAAGAGGGGGGAGAGAAAAGTTTGTCCACATAATGAGGGACTAAAGAATTAAAAAGATTCTTTAAACAGACATGGAAGGATTGGAATTTTCAACGAAACGGAACACATACACATCCACAAAATTCCACAACCTTCGTAAAATAAAGGAAAACGAAACGAAAAGAAAAAAAAATCAAAGGTTTTTTTTTTTCATCTGATGGTATGTAAAAGCAAACATATCAGTCCTGTGATCAAAAAGTCAAAAGAAAAGAAAAGGAAAAGGCACAAGCACGGGGCTTTGACTTGACTTAACATTACATTGCTGTTTTCCTTCAACACCTTCCAATTTCCAAGGTCCTAAACCCAAAGATAAACTCAGAATAAGAATAAGAATAAGAATGAACACTTTACAAACAGTGTGGGTTTTTTCTGGTATTATTTTTTTTTGTATATGGTGTGTGTATTTCTATTCCATTGAAAAACAATTGGTTACATGGAGTGAAGGTAAACTAAACTGTTGAAAAGAAAATACTCAAACTATTTAGAACAATCAGACTTCTCATCTCCTTCCTTCCTTCAAAAGATACTTCATACATGGCGGAAACAAGAGAGTCCTGGTTAATTACAATCTCTTCCTAAAACAAACTCTTTCAAACTTCCAGGGGACATTTTTCATAATGAAGAAATGTGACACTCTAAATTGTTCTGAATGTTTAACCGCAACCATTGAATTCATCGTGTTCATTAAGAAAATCCTTCTTTATAGCCATGGCGGATTAAGTCGAAATACTGCAAACAATTTCAACAGAAAGCAAGTGTCAAGTCACCAATTCAACAAATCCACGTGTCTACTCAACAGGGGTAGTTGCAACCCTCAAATCTCATCTATGAACAAAGAAGATATGGACCAAAATTAGGATGAAAGGAAATTTCTGTATAGCGTTGGTGAAAATAATCGTTATATGGAGGGTCTACTGTAGATGTCAGTTTCGATTTTAATCACAGATCAATACCGTGTCATTTCGACTTTCTACGTTCCATGCAATCTCTTGTTGGAAGAGAAAGTCAGAGACAAATCCATTTCCGACGCCTCACTTACGAAACGTCGAAAGAAAATGCTATCCGACGCCTCATACGATCTCGCCATCTTACGTCAATCTCCTAAACTATTTCCTGACATCCCTTTAAAACAGTAACAAATGCAAATACATCCTGTTCAAAGAAATTCCAATGAATTCGTAATCGGCGAATAACCAGCCAACGACCCACACATTCCACGCCTGTCTTATTACCTGTTGCCCAAAACGTTTAAAACCCATAAAAGTCAAATTCTTCCGCGTCCCTTCAAAAAAATAAATTCCATCACCCCTTTTAATACCCATTACAAGGAGTCATAAAACAGTATCTAGTACTCAATCCATAATAAACTTAAACGACATACCGCATGTTCGCTCTTACTTAACCCGCCCCTGATAGGACTAAAATGAACTAGACATACAATACATAAGATCTTTAGACTCGCAGAGTTTAGCCAACCTCCCTTGATTTGCCTGAAGGGAACCTGTAACGTAGATATGATGGGATAGCTATTAAAAAACCAGGACAGGACCATATGATGGCACTCATGGTTAAGTTCTTTAGCTTTGGCTTTGGCTCTTTAATATTATCTATCCATTTGATGAACGCCAAACACAATGGAATGGGAAGAGGATTTTGCTACCGGCAAAATTTTTTGAAGGCGAGTCAAGTTTAGTTCGTTAAGTTGGTTCGTGAGTCTTGAGAACTCATATGCATAATCCAACATTACATTACAACCACCCTATCACATCCAATCAACTTCCCACCCTATACAACTCTCCATGTTTTAATAAATGTACTAACACTGGAGATGATAACCCTCCAAACAACAACAACCACCTTAATCTCAACTCTTCATCCGATCTCATAAATCCACGACCCATCATTTTCATTCTCAAAAAGTAGAGAGAGAGAAAAAAATATATCATCATAATTCTTTTTCAAAAGTAACAAGGCAACGGATCCGGGTGACCTGTCCTGTCCGGTCGGTCATCCTTGTATATGCCATTGCCATGCAACATATACCGCAATTTTTACGCACTACAAAAAACTAGTGGCACTTAAATAATCAACTTCCTCAAAATCTCCTCCTCCTTCTTCCTTATTCTTATTCTTATCTCAAAAACACTAAACATGATTAACTGTACTAACTACGTACTCCGTACGTGTAAGTCTTTAACACCGTCACACATGATTGCCATCAAAATAAAAATTATATTCACGCAGGAGTTCAATTTTCTTTTACTATATCATGACATAGAAACCACCCAGCCACAACTTATAATGTTTCGGTCATCTCTTAACTCCATTATTACATTACAAGTTTTTTTTTTTTCATTTTGATGATCAGGATGAATTCAAGTCATCCTTACATGGTCACAAATTATTATGCACAAACATAGGATACGCAGTATAACCGACGTCAGTCAGTCAGTCAGTCAGAAAGATCAGACATTAGCACTACCATTCGCATCGTACGCGTACGTACTCCTTCAATTTCATTACATACACCACACATACCTACATTTCAACACTCGGGAAGGTGCGGGGTAAAAAAAATTGAAAACTAAAAAAAAAATTATATGAAATGATGGAAGAAGAAAAAAAAAGAGACAAGACACAATGGCCAGTAATTCTCAAGCATAGGCAGAGGCAAATTCAATCCTTTTCCTTGAGGCTTTTCCTTTTGACGAAGACGATTTTTCATGTTTCACTTGGACTTCATAATAGAAATATTAACACACAATTATAATGAGCACTTGTGTACGAGGGACAGGGTGGTGTTCAAAGATGAGATAAGTCCGACACTTGGCGCCATAATCAATGTAAATCCTAACCTGCCAAATAATCTTACCAATCCTCTCTCACAAGGGAATTTCTCAAGTCGTAAAATCTGAGGAGTCCACGAATTCCACATAAAGCATACAGAGTATCCGAATATGATCGGAACACCTCTACAAAAAATTCAAAGGAAGGAGATGCATTCATGTGTATGACCCCAGGAATGTTCCGACTCAAATTGTCAGTTGTGAAGTTCAATTTCCTTGTAGGAATCCGAATATGCAACATCTAATTCAATCCGACCATCCTGATAAAAGTTATTAGGTCATGGGATGAATGTGTCTCCGTTCACTTTTTTGGAGAGGTGTTCCGACCCTGCCGGTTAAAATCCGATAAGGGACATGAAAATGTGATAAGAATTTCTTCGTGCACCACCTTAGAAGAAATAGCTAGCATATGCTGTGATGAGTTGACGTGACGTGAGTATGAGTATGGATTTGACGCCAAATGTCGATTCCAATTAATGATCCATTGAATGACCCTTTTTCTCCTCGACTGCACTCCACTTCACACTCCCCCCTCTACCCCGCCTAACCTAGCCTACACTTCCCAACAACTCCAGACAATCATAAATTATCTTTTTTAAATGAGAAAAATTTGAACCTCTCAGACCTTTGAGTGAGTGGAGTGGAGGCAGTCAAATATAATAAAACATTCCCTTTTGTAGAACTCCAAGTATATAAAATCTAACCGGTGTACCACTCATAACACGAAATAGACAACGTGCTGTTTTACTGCAATATGCAAAGTAGACAGGTAGAATGTATATATATTTTTTTTATCCTAACTAACCTATATACATCTTTACCATAAGACCAAAAGGATTAACATTATTCATTTCTCACACCAACAAACCTCTGACCACCATTCAGTCATAAACTATCCCATCCGTACATCAGACATTCCCAATTTCCCATTATGATCAATATAATAATGTTACGTACAGTACAATAATAATAATCACTCCATTCAAACTTTACAACAAAGCATGGTCAAAAATGCTAATTTAGATTTAAGATGGGGGGTTTGTCCATTCTGGAATTTGGAATTGCTAATTTTACACACGATTACCTTTCCATTTGCACATCTTTTTTTTTACGACTTCTCTCCGCTCCGCTTCGTAGATTTCTTATTAAAATTCCAATTCTTTATTTGCAATAACCCAACCCACCTGCTTAAGTACTTAAAGTGGATAGTAAAAATAATAACATCAGTTCATTTGAAGAACAATGCGAAGCCAAAATTAAACCCGAGAAACTTATGGAACGACCTTCCATACTTAAAAATAGATTCCCAACTCGCAAGACAGATCTGAAAGTAAAGGAGGCGAAAAATTTATGGGACGGGGACGACTTAAATTGATGCAAAATATTTCGGGCCATTTCCTTAAAGTGGAATTTTTTTTCCGACTTCTAGGGTAACCTTCACTAGACAAAATGAAAAATTGACTATGATAGTAATTTCATGAATCATACTTAAAAATCTAAAAAAAACGACCCTTTTAGCTAATTGCTTTCAACTAATTTGACAAGAACTGTTATATTCACAAGACAAATCCTGTCATCCACGAAATAAAAATAAGACTCCAAAGCCCGGGTTTTTATGACACAAGTGAGTGTGTAGATTTTACACTACAGCTGAGCAATTTATTACTGAAGGATTGTATTATTGCCCAAGGTGAGTATAATATAATATGGTGGGAATGATGATGATGGTGATGTGCCCTATACTTACTAGCCCATCTACCTTTTTTTTAAACTCTTTTTTTTCCTAAGGCTTTCACCAAGTAAGGAGCAACAATGGAGCATGAAGTGCCCTAAGGGCTCTCTCTCACTATCTAAGGTTCTTGCACCGTTCTTCTTTTCCTGTCTCTTACCAACAACCAACAGAACAGCTACAATGAAAATGAGGTCCAGTCCAGCATCAACATCATGGATGTACTGGCAAAGTGACCACGACCATTTACGTTCACAGCATATGTCACAGGCAACAAAATCTTGTCACACAAGCTAAGAAAGAAAATTCTTAATCATGTGGCATCGAAAATTGATCACTTCATAGTGAAAATGGCTATTGTTACAATTTTTACGGAAATCCGGAGGTCATTTCAAAATTTGGTCACAATTTCACAAAATGGTATCAAAAGTACACTTAAATGCCTTCAATACCTTACAAATTATATAGATTTTAAAGATTTTGTGTTTTCGGAGCATGGAGCTAAGGAATTCCTGAGTGGTTGACCTCGTACAATGGGTATTCCTTTCTGATTGTGATGCCGGTGACATGATTGTTTTCTAGAAAGGATCTAGGTGATTTTTTGGGTTTTTATTTTTCTCATCCCTTGTGGCAAACGTGGCAAGCATGAAATTATATTGCCTGTCATATATCTTACAGGTATTTAGCATTATAAAAACCTGATGGGGAGTTTATGGAACACACTTTGCTTGAGTCCTAAACTCCCAAAAACCAAATGATGATCCGATAATGGGCAATTGATGGATGAGTTAAATGACTCATAAATTATCACAAGATGTGATGCGGTCTAAAACCTGCCCAGACTGCCCTATCTTCTTCACCACCGGCATATCTCAGGACACAACTCTTGTATTTTGCATTTTATTTACTCCAACCCTATAACCTCAACCCCGCCCAGTCCCTCACAATTGCAATTTCAACCAAAACTATGAACAAGGAAGATAAGACAATGGGAGAAAAAAAAACAAGAACTCATAATTCCTCCAATTTCAATCATAAAAGCCACAAGTTAAATTCTCAAGGAAAAACTTAACTGACCACATGGACATTTAACCAGTCAGAGTCAGTCTCTATCGACTCTAAACGTCTCCTTTGCACATATTACGTATACCCATATTCGTACAATCAACCAAATATATTGAAATTTCTTTCTTTAAACAAAAAAATATGTACAGGGTGGTTAATAGTCTACCGATTAATCTAGCGCGCACGATAGCCGGCGCGGTATGTATGATTTCAAGTGTTATGACCCACCCTGTACGTAATACTTCGGATGGCTTACATATTACATTTACGTGTTAGTCGTTCATAAAATGAATTACTGAACAATTATACATTTTTACTCATACGATTGTATCGTGTCAAATCAAATCCGCTAATATTGCATATTTTAACGTTTTACGATCGATCCTCGTAACTAACTGTTCACATTCCATAGCGACTCATTGGCGCCCCTCACGTCCTCGTCAGCATTCACTTCTGAAGTAAAATTCCATGCATATTGAAACGAGTACCCTTCTTGGCCATCGCATATTAAATTAAAAGAGATCTGATAAGACACGTACACTTACAATATTTATGCAAGGTGTCAAATTTCTCGAAAACATTTCAAACAGAAGAGAAGAGGTCAAAATCAATGCGTCATCATTTTTCTTGTCTCAAAACTTACTGATAAGAGTCAGTTTTGTCTTTGTGTTACTACAACTTCTACATGACATAACATTGGTTATATTTTAAGTGGTAAAGATATCAAGAGTTGAAAATAAATGTAGGAGTACTCGAGTACTCCAAATAATTTCGTCAGTATTTTGGGTGTGGCAAGGAGAGAGAGACACATAGAAGAAAAGCCTGAAGATTTTGGCGCATATTTTCTCGGCGCGTTCAACCAAATCACGTCGAAAATCAAAAAATCGAAAATCGAACATCAAAATGGATCGCTCTAAATATAAACATCTAAAAAATGTGGACGAGTTCTTTGACAATCAAGAAAACCGGAAAGCGTCAGGTGCACCTAGATGGCAAACTTTGGAAGAACTGGAATTAGCGGAACCGGAGGAACCAGAATATCCACCTGAATTGCAGACTGACGATGAAAGGTAAATCTCATTCTACACATATTTTGGAATTACTTTGAATTTTGAAATTATTTGAAAATCTTCTACTGACTGACTAACGGACGAACAGTATTTAAAATCAACTTCACCATGAATGAGATCTTGTTTCAACATAAGTGTAATTTTGGGGACAATTCATTTTTCTAAAGTCCCAACCCCAACTGTGCAAAGAACCCGACGGCCTGTTACTCAGTTACTCGATTTAGCCACGCCCAATATTGATATCAATAAAATTGCACCGTAAACGACATTAAACGGCGGCTTTCTTCATCGATAAGAATGGTAAAAGTCCGTCACCTCTGACCTTTCCAAGATTAATATACACCTGTACTTCTAAAATGTCATTTGTGGTATGCATTTTGAAATTTACGTGTACTTTTAATAGGACAATTACTAGTGACAACAAAATTTCAAAAGTTCGTATACCTATATGAACCCAATTTAATCCAATTTCAAATTTTTGGTCAGTCTTGTGGAGACGTATAAGAGTGAGGCGTATACTTGCTGCCAGAGGAAAATGTACGATGTGGCCATTGATTTCTACACGGAAGCAATCGGTAATTTTTTTTTATTTTGAAAAATTCTTGGTTGACATAAACTATGTAATGTCATTCGAATAATTATGTTGATAGGACTCAAAGAAAATCACGCTCCACTGTACAAGAGACGTGGGGCTTGTTTCTGGCTTCTCCATCGCTATCGAGACGCTCGGGATGATGCCAGGAAAGCACTTCTTCTTGACAGTAATTACGAAAAGGTGAAAATTCGATCATTTTTTTACAAATGTCTTCAAAATACTTATATTTCAAAGTGTTAGTCGGTTCGTCCAATGATTACATTAGTACTTTTTTCATTTCAGGGCATGCGACGAGTACTGGTGTGCAGCATTTTAATCCAAGATATCGAGGCATGTGATGCAATGGTAGCTCATATAGATACTCTACCAGCTCATATTCAATCCAGCATTGACATTTCCGAGGAGTTGAATTGGCTGAAATTGCTCAAGGACAACCAAAAGCCGCAATCTGACTCAAAATGAGTTGTAAAAATTATTTTCCCTGGTTAATCTTAATGAGAATTCAGAATTTATAAAAAAAAAACTTGTCTTTTCATATTTTTTGATATTTTGTTCAATTTTAACTGGAATAAGTTAAGTTTCAGAAAAAAAGTAAATTAAAGTAAATAAAATTGGACAACAACTAAACCCAAGTCGAAATCTCGTAATTTTGATATGCAGCTACTAAGATGGATGGTCATCAATTATTTATTCGTAGATGAAGAATGCATTCATTGCGCCGAAGGAAGGTACTCGTAGTGGTAGGTAATCTTTAAAGTAATCACTAATATAGTCCACCCAAGGGATAGAATCCTCAACATATCGAATTAGGGCTAGTTCTGAGTTGAATAGTCTCTGACGAAAATCGAAATACAAAATGAACCCTACACTTTGTGGAGTATATTGGATGGACTCTCGTAAACAAATAGAAACGTACGTCGACGGTCTGTACGATCATGTCGGAAGTCTACAAAAGTTTCTGGTGGTTCTTTCGAGAGATTCCTTCCTACTTGAGGATTCAACCCATCCGACACATTCATTACATTACAGGACGATGTACGGCTAGGATTTGATTTCCGCCATTACCACAATTTCAAATAAATCCCTTGGCCTTGTAATTTTTCCCCTCACACTACTCGACGCACACACCACAGAGATTTTCTTTGAAGTTTGAGTCAGAGAGCTAGCTCTCTGTACATAGATTCATTGTAGTACATTTCCTTCTTTCTCTATAACTCATTCCATTAGAGCAATCTAGCGAAGCCAAAATATTTGAGTCATTAAATCCCCGCAACATTGACTGTGTCTCTTTTTACCCTTTATTACACTTCCAATACTCCTTTATACATATATACATGTAACATACATATAATCTACCATCTCCCATCTACTCTTTCATTCTATCCATTCTATTGTCTCTCATTCTCATCTCATCAAAAAACCGAATGAAAAATTCTACGTAGAGTAAAACACAAAACATCCCGCAGCCACAGCCAAACCTAACCCTCGTAGCCCTAGCCAAAGCATGGCCCTTCGAAACAGATAGATGAACCCTTGAGTCTCACAAGGAACATCACTCAGACGTTCAGTCCTTCGCTTTACAACGAGTATCAATTTCTGGTAAACTTCAATTCATCGCCCGAAATTTAAGAAAGAATCTCATCGTTGCAGATATATCCCTGAATGGGTAAACTAGCTTACACGGGGCAAAATCCGAACTTAAAATTGATAAAGTTTCAACATTGACAGTTAAAACTGGTTTATCTCCCTAAAATTTTTGATATCCTCCAAGGATATCTACAGAAACGTGCAATAAAACAAATTTCGAATTTAAAAAAACGAACAACTTAATTGGAATACTCATGACATTTAAAAAAATAACATCCGAATAATGTTCCTCGTCAAAGGAAAAGGGCTACTAGTCCTATGCATATAATTCGGTTTATTTTATCTGGTGTTCGGTGAATAGATGGATGTATACATGGGATGGATACAAGAATAATGGCGGATGGTTGATGATAATCGATGGCAGGCGGCATTCTATAGTGTCAGTCAGTCAAGACCGGAACACTCTGTTCTTGTTCTTGTTCTTCATCTCTTGACTCTACGAAGGATCTCATCTCATCATCAACCAAAGAATAAGATAGACAGAGATCCATCCATACACTTAGAATACAACGTCTTTTGCAAACCACGAACGGTTTGGCCGTAACCTAACGTAATCAAGGCTCCTATTGACTAAAACAATGGGAGGCCCCCTTTTTCTCTCAACCGTTTTCATGCTCAATGTTTTAAAACGTCCATTCGTCTAGTCTATGTACTAAAGTACAAGTACAACGTGTCTGAGCATACGCAGTCTTCCAAATAACCAAATGGATCTATAATCATATGCAAAGTGGATGATGAGACTCATCTATGCCGACCTCATCATCAAGTACACGCAATTCCTGGGGCCCGGGACTTAAGCATCTCATACCCCATGATCACATTATTCAAAGAACCAAACACATCATCCACTTTACTACCAATGCGACTCCACTCCTTCACTAAATGTCATAGAATCCGAATCCACTATCTTTTTGTCAGTTCAACCCATAACATATACTTTGACGGTGACAGCGGTAGAAATGACGCTCGAACATGCTCCGATTATTGCCACTATTTTTCAAGATACTCAGCAAAGGATCGAAGTCTCGACAATTAAATTCGGGTAAACAGTGAGGTCACTTCATCTATTGGTAGAATTTTTGGACAACCAAGAAGAATCGAAAGAAATTTATGAAAATGTAATGTCTGTCTCAAAATAATAGAGACTTCTGACGTCACAAAAATAACAAGTTGTTGATACTGGCATTCCTGGTCATTCATGTCAGGGTGTTGCAAAATATTGCAATCCTACCCATTAGGTGGTCATCAGTAAACATATGTTACACCCTCCCGTATATCTCTACAAATTCAAATGACAACATTAAAAGTGTCGATTGGTTGGTGACGTCAGAAGGCTCTATTATTTTGAGACAGACATTAGTGCCAATATATGGCAACTTTTGGGTAGAGGGCACTACTAGCTAGCGTCGTCAGTAAGAAACAGCCATAATTAGTGGCATCTATCAAAGGCCTGACAAAATATCCAAAGAGCTTGCATAGTTGCCTAGTTTATAACGAAACGTGTATAACTTTTATTTGAAATATGGGACACTATGCCTGAAGGAAAAACTGGCGGGTTTCTTTCCTATCCCCGAACCAACTTACAAATCAAACTACTAACGTAAGGGAATGTCTCGGAGAGAGAACCGACGGACATGAAAAACGTGTGTTAACTTCAGACACTTGAGACGTTTGACTAAGAAAGTACTTACTTCTTGGGTTAGACAGGAAGAAAAATCCGCCGTTCTGAAAGGAATCTCATGTTTTTCATCCCCATCAGCGTGAAATACACAAACCTGTCAGTCTCAAAGCCTCAAATTTGTCATGTGAGCAGCCTTTTAGACTAGCTAACATACTAACATACAGGGGTATCTTTATCTACCGTTAGCTCAACCCGGTCCAAAGGCACCTAGAGCTACTGCACCGCCGGCAGAAAAACGGGCGCAAGGCAACGATTACCTAATAACATCAGTTTCACACACACGTTTACAATTTACATCAACTCTTTACCTTCAAATGTCCATTCTAATCAATCAGTTAAAATTAGTCAAAAAATATTCAAATCCTTAGTCAAAAAATCAATTTGAATTCAATCGCTTCAAACTCTGCCAAATTCTTAGTTGTGTTCAAGGAGGAAAAAAATCACGCTCCGCTCCAAGGCTGATTACATGGGCATCTTTATGTAATGTTAAATCTGTAAGTAGTTGTACGAAATCTACCAACTACGAAGTTGTGCTCATTGGGGATGAGTGATGAGAAGATCATAAACCTTTTCATGACTTTTACTCCTCCGTCCAAAGAAGAAGAAAAAAAAACTTGGTGGAGAATAATCTTATGCGAGCATGCAATTTTTTACGACAGGGTTTCTCCCTTACTTCATCTTCTTCAATATTTTGCCATAAAATTCCACCTTGGGTTAGTAAGAATTTTTTTCTTGGCTGGTTGAATCTGTTTGCCACGCGGTGGCATGGGATCCCTAACCAAATTTTTTAACCAGCTGACATATAATTTCACGGAGTCCCGTCCTAAAAATTTCTTATCTCAATGCATTAACTGCAAAATCATGGCCATTTGCCGACACAATAACCCTTACGATAACATCCTCACGCTTTAACCTTACAGCCCATCATAATATCTTCACTATCTACTGTTGAGTAATTATTCACTTATGACATGGCATTTAGTGTTTCAAACCAATCTGGTCCGGTTCATACGTTTAAAATCCATCCTTTTCACGCTATATTATTATATATTACATAAGACTTCAAAAACTAGCCGCCAAATTCCAGAATTCTCTTCCGCTCTTAAATCCAGACTAGGGACATGTGGGAAAACAAGACACACTTTTATTTCCATTCCATTTTTCAATTATCCCACATCAACAAATTTGGGAAAAACCAAAAGGACTCAGTCGTCGTCTGACTAGGAAAATAAATACTAAAATTCCCAAATGTAAGTCAGGAGCAGATGCTGAAATATTTATATACATATTACATACAGGGTGGTTCATAAGTTGCCGGGAAATGAGATACACGTTTGGTAGAGAAATTCATCCAGGATCTGTCAAGTTTTTAGTGAAAACTGGGTGCTTCGCGAGCATTCTCGAACCTTGTGAATGGTTATGAACCACCCTCTATATAAAAGATTGAACTGAATCTTTGGAACAAGGCTTGGTCCGTGTCGAACTCATTTCCTGCCAAAAACTCACTCGTCAACCTCTATAAATTACTTCCCTGTCACTCCCTCAATTGATGAGACTCCAAACCAACACCAGGAGTCCATACTTACATCCTATATCCCACATCCCCGAATCCAAATCCAAAAAACTCCCTATCTTTGCAATTCTACTTATACATTTCCTGGAGGCCAAAAAACACCCGGGCATGGTGGTAGAAAGACCCCGGGATCTTTTACGACACTGCACTGCAAAAATACCGAAAAATAGAATCTCAATAAATGCATGGTTGCTCTTATATATCCGTGCTTGAAACAAAAAGAACTGCGAGAGTCGTAGCAGCAATCCTCCATCTCAATCCTAAATAAAATGAATGCAGACAAACAGATCCAGATTGGGAAAGTATGGAAGAAAAAAAAAGAAGAAGAAGAAGAAACCAGGTCAAAGGAATGGGAATGGAAATACGATTTGAATTTTCTTTTGTCCTTATACAATTCTTAAGGAGACTTGAAGAGAAAGAACTTCATATCCTTTTCCTTCTTTAGCTTAACACTTGAATCGTGCGAATTGGTCGCGAATGTCGTCGTCGTCGTCTTCTTCTTCGTCAAACTCATTTTCCTTCATTCCTCATCTTCATCATCATCTGTACTTTGAAGAGCTCTTCATCTCAAAAACTCAACTCCCTCATTCATTTGACTACTGGAGAAAAGGAGTCCGTCCGTTCTTCCGAGTCCTAGTTCCAGTCACTCTACTACGTAGTAGGGACCTCCTTTCAAAATTGTTTTATAACCTTCTCTTTTTGGAGAAGTGAGCGAGACCTAGACAAGAAGACAGGAAGGAAGGAAGCTCTGAAAAACTGGAGAGAAGATAGTCATGACATCACTATCCCAACTCTTCACTGGACTCAATTTATACTCATCTATTTATATCAAAACTATATGTTCACGTCGAACCAAATTTCAAGTAAAATAATCACTTCAAAGATTTATAGTATTGAAAAAGTCACCCATTAATTGACATTCGACGATAAGGTAGGGTCAAATATCCCATATTCTTGGAGAAATCGGCCTTGGAAGTATATCGCAAGCAGTAAAAACACATACTGGGGATTAAATTCTGGATTTGATATCCATCCTGAGTTATGTGATGGCAGAATTCAGTTATCACACATTCATGGCCAAATGATGGCATATCGTCCATTTCTACGAGTGAGAAAGTCCCCAACCCTGCTACACAGCTTCAGAATTCAATATCCGTACTGGAAAAACAAACCCACAATCTTCAAAACAGCCACTATTCATTTGGTCAATGGCTTAAAACGTCTATACCTTAAAACCGTCACATACCGTCACAATGAGGAAAACTATTAACATAGCGAGGTGTCAATGACGACCAGTGTCTGAACTGACTTCAACACATATTATATATAAATATGTATATATATATTGTGCTCAAAAAGTGAGTGAGTCTGAATCTGAGCTTATAGTATGAGACTGCCGCTCTGGATTCATTCCATCCGTTTCGTTCATGAATTCTCTCTCTCTCTCGAAGGAGGAAGTCGCCTGAGAATTTTACACAATCAAAATTATGTCCTCGAAAAGACAGGGAGACGAGGCGGGAGTGTCTGTTTAATGTACCCCCAAAAACCTAGACGTAGAACGTAATAATAATAATCTCCGTCGCCCCGACTTTCTCCCGCCTTTCCATTTTCTTCCTTCAACTCCTTTCTTCGTCCGTCCGTCTAATCCCCCGCCTGCCTCCCTGCCTCTACTTTCTCTTACAGACAACACACATTATGAATCATTTCATTCTCACCATCTTCTTCTCACATTTCTCATCCCCCTTCATTCTATTTTGTATAATATTCTCTTCTATTGTTCCATTCCTATTACCCAATTCAAGGTATACAGATATACTCCATTGTTTGAGATTCTTAAACCGCCAATCCCATCAGAGGCGGCGGTAACCCTCCACAAAAATATAGAAATAATATTATAATACGAACCTCGTATTAACTTCATCATCATCATCCTTTCCCCTTCATTCTAAAGACCCAGAGTAAGAATAATAAAACACAATCATCATTCACATCTTCCTTTCCATTAATACACAATTTTATAACTCTGTCGTCTTTCGTTCTTACCATAATTCAATTCATTTCTAAACAATTCAGCTAAAACCCACAGCTAAAATGCATACCTTTGAGGTGGGGTGAGAAATTGAAAATCTGACATATATTTTGTAAAATTATCACCAGTCTCACAAAAATGTCCGAAAATAAAATTTCAACTTTTTCACCATGCATTTTGGAAATGTATTCATGATGTCTTCCAAAAAAACCTTCACGAATGTATCAATGTGACTCTATAATTGAATCTGCGATAGAAACCTTCATAGTCGTGACCAGGATACTTGAAATTACAAATTCTGAACTAGGCCACGGAGTTTTACATTCAAATAGTGTCCCTTGTTAGAGATCCCGCCTGAGTATAATTTTAATAAGCTTTCCTTCCATTTGAATTCATATTCACCGTCATCTTCCACCATTTACAATACTTTTCCTTGGCATTGAATTTGAATTGGGCTCAGGTGGATGGATTTTGAATGAGAAAACATGGAGTTTGAGATTAAAATCCAGCCACGTTGATGAAGCCTGAATGTCTTCAAATGTTCTAATTTGTCCGTCCATTCATCCATATAAGAAAACAAAGAAATCTTTCCCAGGAGGTTTTCAAAGGCGAGAATGGAACTTACGCTTTACGCAACGACCAAAGACTCCTCGTTATCATGCAAATCAAAAAATTAGAATTAGAATGAGGGACAGAGAGAGAGAGAAAGAGAGAATTACGTGGGGATAATTAAAACATAGCTACCTTACCCGGAGAAAGCAAACAAATACCCGGTTTGTAAACAAACACCCGCCTCTACCCGAACCATCCAATTTCCACAAGTCTCTATCGGAACCTATTTTGCGTGAACATTCAGACTATTGTTGTTATTATGCATTCACACATACGCCATTTACATTCCGAACACACTTATTAGGCATTGAGATTGTTGTAGTCACTATTGCGACGCTTCGTAATGAAGTACTGCTCGGATCGATTGCATAGTGATAAAAAATGGCCAAAAAACCTTCGGTTTTTTGTTTAGCTCTTCCGGTCGGTTCGGTGACCGAAAAAGCCTGGCTACTCTTATTTCCTTCCACCCTCTCCAAAAATCTTTCAAGTGGTTTGTATCCAAATTCTAAGTAGTTCAAAGAGTCAGGGGGAGTCAAATCACAAGTAAAGTTTAATGAGATCAGTCGTCGGCACATTCCACAGTTTCAGATGATCTAACAAACGCAAGGCAAGGCAAATACTCTACTAATACCGACCTGGCACAAAAACCCGCACCCAAACCTATTTCATGACATGAATATTACACAGAACAAAACACATGGAGTGCCTGACGCCTGATCTCATCATTGGAATTGGAACTGGTCCTGGTCTCACAAGGAATACTATTCGGATGTAAATATTTAAATTAAATTGACATAAAATTTTAGGATTAAAAATTTTCTGTCAATAAACAAAAACCATTTCGTAGAATCTGACAACACAATTCACACAAAGTCATAAACCGTGAAGGCTATTGAATTTTTACATCCGAATGACATTCCTTGTCAACATTCCGGCATCTGGCTATGAAAGAAAATTCCAAAGTAGATTCCAACCCAACAAATGTTTATAACATAGACCTATGAACCCACCGACACCGACAAACACTTAATTTTTATGAGCTCGGATTTAAAGAAGAAAAAAAAAGAAGACTACTGTGTGCCATGCCACACTCTCCCTATGGGAACCACTTATCTAATTCTATTTTGAGATGACTTTTCCGCCGTTAGATAAAGCCGAAGCTTTGGAGTTTTGCACAAAATAGTGATCAAGTAGTGAACACACATGTTGTTGTTGCCAACATGAGAACTGTGTTTTCCTTTTCCTGAAGGAAAATTAATGGAAATTAAACTTGACGTCGTTGCCCTAGTAACATCCTTTGAGTCTAGTCTCGTGCGTGTAAAAATAAAATAAAGTATCCTGTCTGTCATTCCCCGGGCAACTCTTTAGCGTTTCTAAACTCCATTAATTAATTGCACTAAAGCGAAATCACAATCCATGTACACGCGCGATTCTAACCAAAATTTAAAGTTACCAAGACCTAGTTATTAAAAACTAAATTAAAAAGCACGGATGAAACATTAATTTCAGACAGACAAAATGGCGTCTTTTAATTTATTATTATCGTGCTTGATTATTTTAAATTCCAGACACGCTACATATCGCAGGACATTTCCGAGTAATATTTTGAACACATCTCATTAAAATACATTTAGAATCGTCGCATTGTCCTTCTAAATATACTAAATAGGTTGAGCTAAGAATCTTAGGGTGTGGAGTGAATGGGAAGACACAATAAAAAGAGTAACAAAACTACATAGGTGGTACTAACTATATTACGCTAAGTGCCGTTTCTAAGAAGAAAAGATTTAAAAAATTAGAAAGAACCATGTCGATGAGCAGAGGAGGGTAGTAAGTCAGTAATCTGCAAAATCTTCAATGTGCAAAAATGTATGACTTTTTTTTATGCCATCACACCTTCTTCCTTTTAAAACGTTACCTACCTACTTTAGACAATTAACTGTTTTGTCTCCAAGTGCATCTCTCAAGACCAAGACAAGACGAAAAAAAATATCAAAGGCAAGCTGTGGCTGTGTCTGTGGTTTTGAATTAAATTCCATTCCATTCCATTCCATTCCAATTCTCATTTCGTGCATAACAATGTGTGGCTCTTCACAATTTATTATCTCCAAAGAAGTCATCGTCGTCGTTCGTCTCAAGCCGTGCGTCTTCTCTTCATCTTTGACACCATCCATTCGTCCGTATCAACTTCAAAATTGAAATGAATTGAACGTGACTGATCAATGCAAAATTTTTTGCAATGCCAAGCACAAGTAGGGAATCAAATTCCAATGGCAATGGCACAATCACAATGTCTCAATAATACCGTCCCCAGTCCACCGTCCTTTACCCATATACCCAGTACCCAAGTCTATCCTCATAATAGCCGTGTCATACAACGTTAGACATGCATGATTGTCACGACCATCAAGGATACAAAATATTTCAGAATAAACCAGAGATCCACTTCTTGGCTCAGCAAAAATCCAAATTTTGACAATTCATACTCGTGAGAAAAAAAAGAAGAGGCTAAAATTGCCCTTGGGTCAGAGGACGGACGTGAGTGACAAGTGAGTTCAATATCAGCAATCCACAAATTCGGCGGACCATTGACGTGGCAAAAAATTTAGGGCACGCATATACAACACGCACATACGAATATTCGATATAAACCAATATCGATACAATTTCTCAAAAAGCCTCAGACAATTTACAAGTGCAGAAATCTAAGCTACTAGACAAATCGGCCAAAATTTGCCTAAACCACCCTGTAAGAATCGACCACACTTGTCCCATCCGTATCTATAACGATTTCGACAATCCTATTTGAATATTCCGTACTAATATCCATCGTATCAGCGAGAAATGTGATGCAAAGAATTTGCCGAGTACAAATCTATAATTAGATTATACATCTGACACCCCCTCGTGTAACCCCTCTTAAAACCCCCTCGATTTTGACACCTCGACTCCTACGAAATAAAAGTAATATCGTTCGTAGTTCGTAGTAGCATGAGATTACATTTACATCCACATCGTACAAGCTTCTTCCAACCGTTCACGTTCCTTCGTCTTATCGCTTGACATACCTGACTATGATTGAATTCGATGAGATGAGAAAATTACAAACGCCTTCAAATTGTGTCTTCCTTTTCTCACCTCCTCTCCTTCAGTTCAACCGTCCGTAAAAAAAAATCCACACAATCCACGCACTCTAATTTCCATCCTCCCTCAATTGCAATTTCAATCTCACAAGGGACTCAATTCTCATGTAAAAATTTTCATCAAACTAAAATCTCCAGCATTTGTGTAAATCTGGCTAAAAGTCCCCGCTTTTGGGGAAAGTGTTAAAAATACGCGTGAATGGGCGCGGTCAGGGACGCTTTTTCTATTCGTCCAAATTTTTGAGTAAGTTGCAGTAAAATATTAAAGGAAGGAATTGGTTGAAATGTTTCGAAAATTTCTAGCAGTGAATAATTTGTTCTCATCAATAATCCTTGAACACTGACGTGATCTCCCGAGTTAGTTTCTCTGACAATTCGACTAATTTTACATGAAAAATGGTTCCCTCGTTGGATAACTCTTGGCATATTACTTTCTCGCCGTCCGTATGAAATGAAACACGATACCATCCCATGTAATGACGATAATGATGAAATGATTTAAGAATAAGAAAAGAAGAGGAAGACCAAAACAAAAGTGTGGGGCCAGATTGCGTAGTAAAGCCGACCATGCTTGGCCTGACCAAGCTGAAAATTCATTCTAACAACTAAACTGAACTCCGGCAATTTTTAAGGTTTTCTTTTGATTACATATTTTTTGTTACCCTTTGATATTTTTTTTTCGTAAGTGTATGCAGTTCATCACAAAATGCCTCTCTCTTTCACACCTTGTGACTATATAAGTCGATAAGTAATGTCATGGAGTTAAAGTGGAGAGGGCTTTTAGCACGGCACAGATTTCTTAAAAAACACCCGGAGGCTACAGCTAAAAGTCTTTCATAATAAATGTGTAACAAATAACATGAAAGAAGTTCATCCGCGTGGAATTTCACAGGAGATAAAGTGGAAAGAGTCAAAAGGTGTGGTTCCCGCTCATGATCTCTATTTTATACACGTCGGCAATAGAACAACACATTTTTGAGTCACCCTGTCCAATACTAATCAAATTGGGACATATTTCTCTGTAATTGTAATTTTAATCGGGTCCTGCAAGTACAAGTGCATGGTCATCCAAAAAATGGCTCAAACCTCTGATACACCCTATAGTGCAGTTGATTACAATTGCAATTACAAGAAAAAGGTATATTTCCGTGCTACACAATTGTCCCAATTTTATTAGACCAGAGCAGTACAGTACAGTAGGGCAAATAATGAAAATAAAACCTTCAAAGTAAAAAAACAAAATAAAAAAAAAAGAATTCGTGAGAATCCCTCGTCTTCCAAAAAGGGAACGTGACAGAAAGTAGTCGTTTTAAAATTAGTTGGAAAGAAGATGGTGGTGTTGAAACAGATTCAAAGGAAATCAAGTCAAAAATCCTGAATGAGAAATAATACAACACATTGAGTCAAGTTTCTTTGTACTTTGACCAAAAAGAATCCCAATTCAAAATCCAATGTTACTTTCCTTACCTCTTACTCCACTAAGCTACTATTCATTAAATAGTTCGTGGCGTGGGTCACGCGGGAAAAATTCGTTAGTGTTAATCTCTGTTAATAATTCGTTCGTTACAGTCCCAATAGGCTAAGGCCTCAAGACACTCAGCAAATACTCAAAAATCCACGCATTCATTCCATCCTGGGCTTTGTTTCATATTTACTTGTACAAATCCTAAGGAGGCATACAAATTCTCACAAACATGGTTCTGTTCACAAACTTTTCTCATGTTTACATAAAATGGTCCATTACAAATGAATTAAAATAGAGAAAATTTTAGACTAAATTTTATTTATTGATGTGTACAGAGGGTGAGCTAACATTATGACTGACCTCGGCCACAAAATACTTGGCAAATGAACTAGTGTTCGAGTACTTGCATTTTGTAAACATTGCGCACGTGGAGAGGCTAAGGCTAATTTCAGTAAATGGGAATAATATGTAAATTTTACGATGATTGGTAAATACTTAAAACAACAATTAACAAATTTACACATGACTGAATGATTCATTCCGTCAGGCCACGCCAAATCCAATCAACTTGAAACACTAAGGTACATGTGCAATAGTGCTAACCTTCTGAAACATAAGATGACATTTATGGCTAAATGAAAATTTGTCGCAATTCGGAGGAAGTTTGGCCAAAAGTGCAAATCCTGTCTATAATTAGTATTTTTGCAACTCAAGCATTTATTTTATGTTATATTGGTCGCGATGTGAAACGTTGAAATCGATCCAATACATTTCTATGTATATTTTTTTTTCTATAATTTTTTGGAAAGAATCGACCATTCCCAATAATTGAATGGCATGGCACTCCACCTCTACGATGCTCACAAAAGAAACTACCGAATCTGATCGATGACACTTCATCATGATCCCCTGAGCTAAAACCGACAAGTAGGGGAAAAAATCTTCTTCCAATGTGAACAAGAAGTCAATCATTTGACGAATACGACAAACGACGAACAATGGAAGAATCGGGGGTAGTCCTCAAATAATGAATATGCCACTTTCCCATCATAAACCATGGCAAGACAAGGTTTTAAAAGAAAAGGAGAATGCTGGTCGCAAAAATCGTCGTCGTCTGTAACTCTTTGACAAGAACTTTAAAAGGTGACACGCCGAGTCTGATTTACAATAAAAGACGAAGGATGACGTTCCACGTTGAAGAACAAAAAACCAGGGCATGCCTTCCCAAGGTATCCCAGGTAGACAACAACAATAGAGCTCTTTTACTCTTAAATGAACTAACAATATCATACACTAGAAGTTCAATGTTAGAAGAAGAAGAATCTAGGACTTTAGGACTCACATTGTAAATGATGTACTTCTCAGCATCCTCTTCTTTCGTCCCAGGTGCATAGACAGGACAGATGATGTTCACTTGGTCATAGGGTAAATTATCCCGATTCACATCAATGATATGATCTGTGTTGTCAATCCGGAATCTGTTTCAAAGAGATACAAAAAAATAATAATCAAAATCAGTATTACATTACGAGTCTCTTTTGTTCGCAATAACTTATTACAACCCTTCACTTCATCCAAATCATTGCAAAAATCTTACGAGGGACAGGAATCGAATGTATGATGGTGTGTCTGGTAAATGACTAATTCAGTCAGTTTGCAAATTGACTAAGTCAGTCAGTTTGCAAATTGACTAAATCCCGTAAATTACTATATGGGATAATTAAAAAATAATAATTCCAACGTGGACGACTGTCAACGTGGAATTTACATCCAAAAAATATCCCTTATTAATACACTACAAGGAACTCCCCCTCCCCCCTCCCCCCTCCAATCTATTAAACAACCGTTTACAAGGTATAATATAAATTAATTTCCAACGGAGATGACTAATAAAAATGAAACGGACCAAGTCAATTATGTATAGGAATGCGTAGCCTGACTACTCAACTCAGATCAGATCATGAATGATTTTTCTAATGAAAGGTTCTTTGCAATTTAATATTTAGAGTACTAGGGAATTGGTTGATGGTCGAGACCGGACCATGCGGACCGACCGCTGAGATTTGCTCGAGCGGTGTATTATTTTTTTTTTCATTTTAATTTTTTCTTTCTGACTTGGTACTCTGTTGAAGAGTAAGTCATAGTCCTTGATAAGTTGACAAGTGACTGATCAGAGCAACGGAGCGGCGTGGCCGAGCCCGAAGAAGATAGAAAAAGAACTCATCAAACGTGACAAAGTCGTGACAGTGGATTTACATGATGGGACGGAACAATGGGGCTTGTATGACAAAGATAGAGAGGTTGACATGAACATTGAAATCGGGAGAACGAATGAACCAAGGAACAAACAGCCGGGTTAACATTCGAAACAACAAAATGAAATTTTTGCTCGTTCGGTCCCTTGGATTGGATAGGATTGAATCTTTCAACATGGCCTGGCTTCATGGTCCGTGAATAAAATGAAATAATAAAAAATATATAAAGTTCCGAATTGCCCGCCAGTCAGGTGTTAGGTTGCATGTCTTGAGAGATGAGCCATGGCTGCTTCGGGCCAAGCATTCCATGTCCAATGTCAGACCGTCCGCGTCCGGTAAAACCATCTCTTTAGTTCTCATGTATATGTATTTAGAATATTATCTGTGTGTCACAGGTAAAAAACACAAATTCAGTAGACTTATCAGAAAAATTGGTCAAATTAATCATTTGTATCTAAACTTTATAAGTTTAAGACGCTTAGCAGAGTTAGTGACTTTCTCTCTTGTAGAAACAGAAGATAAGCCATCATTAGCAAAAATGAGGTATGATATCGGAATTCTGTCATCGCACAACTCAGAGTAAATAAAAAGTCCAGAGTACGCTCCGTAATGTCAAACTCTATTGAAAATTCCAATATTTTGTTCTGTCTTTAATATCGACAGCAAATAAAAAATTGCGATTTCACAATTCTACTTAATGAAAAATGGAGATTATGCAAATTTTTGGGCCTTGACGTGAGATAGAGATTTGGCCTCCTTTGGTCCTCTAATTAAATTTAACTTGTTGCCTGTGACACGGATGTTTTTAAAAAGGCCCATCGGCACATTTGTCAGCATGAGGAAAAGAATTATCTGCTTGAGGCTCTCCCTCAAAGATCATCTGCTTGCACACTTCTAACAAACGGCTCTGCAAAACA
>JAQGCA010000431.1:0-28553 GCA_034698945.1 Protaphorura quadriocellata
AAAATACAAGTTAATGCCTGTTTAGTCAGGTCTCGTGTTAGCATAATGCTTCTGAAGAGTACTCCAAAGGGTATTGGCACAAGGTATTACATTTCCTTGCCTTACCTTACATCCATACACGTACACGTTGCTATCATTGATATCAAATACCCTCGTTTGACTGAATTATCTCTTGAGTGAGTCAAAGCACAGGATTCTGCTAAGTAAGTAGTACCAGCAACATCACCTGGGTATTTGCTCAGCTATCTCAGCTCTCTGTTTAGGAAATTGTCGAATGGGTAACTTATACGGCTTCAGTTTTCTGTAACTCATCCTTCCACGCATTATTAGACACTGCACATAATATAATTGTAAACCCATTATGTTACCGCATATTTATATTTATGGCGTATTTAAATATATTCTCACCAAATTATATTTTGTAATTTTACATTGTAAGTGTATTTTTATGTGGAGAACGGGTTGGCTCTGTACCTGGCTTACAGAAGGTATCTCTGGCAGTAGGAAAAATCCTTACACATTTTAGTAGAGTTAGATGTTGATAATTGAGTAAAACATTTGAACTAATTATTTCGACAAAAATCAGTAATTGCAATGTAGATTTTGTTTACGCATTCTTTTAGCGCGGGTGAGGCGAAAATCTGTACCACCCATAACATACACTTAGTGGTACATTAGGACGCCCGGGCATAATATAATCAAGTTTGTCCGACATCAAAAGAATTTTGGGACTTTTGGAGAGGAAAGCGGAGATAGCTAAAGTGAGAATAGACTTGACCACAAAATGGGCAAAGGGAGAGTGAAAGCAAAAGTGAAAGCATTGGATATATAGTAAAAACCAGAGCTGTGTAGTGTCTAGTTTCTCTAGTAAATGTAGAACATAGTAGTCCATGTATTATATGTAGAAACAATTTAGAGAGAACTAAAGAGGAGAGGAGGGGGATCTGTTTCCTGTTTATCATGTAAATGCTTTGTTCGGACTTGACGTGAAATCGGATTCTAAATAACATACCGAGCTTTGCTTTGGTTGCCCGGTCCGGTTTGCTCTACTTTATATTATTTCTATGTCCGCCCAGTCTAAATACAAAATCCGAGTCCTAGACTTCTATTTGAACCAACCCGAGCTTTTCCTCTTTACACTTGAGTGCATTTTGTTGTTATACTACTTGTACTTCTAACCATACAAGTTGGTAGCTAGCTGAAAATTTTGAATGTGGACGTGAAATGGGTATTTATGGCTTAATGTGTTTATAAATACATGCAAGAAAAGGGAAATAAAAGTCATATTATTATGGGTTGACTGAGTACTTATAGGATATTTCAGATTCACGGAGGAATGGACGGCAATATAGACTTCAGTTTTGAATATTAAGGAGAGTTCTTGTGTTCGAGGACGATATTTCGCCTTGCCTCAGGCAAGGATACGTTCACTCTCTGATCTCTGTTTTCATTTCATCCAATTTTAGAATTAATGGAAGTGCTATGGATTATTTTCATGAACTCATGGATATTACGAAATGTGGGAACCTAGTTCATAATTTTAATTTTAACACAAAGTTCTAAATATACCGTAAAAGTCGGGGTAAGCTTCCAAAATAAACTGATCCTTGGCTAGTTTTAACGTCTTAGATTTTTAAATCAGTGAATTTAGCATTAAAAATGGACATTTTAATTTCATTGACGATTGTCTATAAACGCCGACTGGTAAAAACACCTTAAACTTTGAATTCTTATGAGCAATGTTTCATCATACAATCATTTTGGGGTTTCACTTGCTAATATTTTATTCTGATCTAATTACTTTTACTTATTAGAGGGCGTTACCTTTCGTAAATAAATAAACTCTCTCCCATGCACTTTTTCAAAAAAGAATTGGAAATTGGCGTGACTTGTGGGAAGTTTTGGCTTAGTTGAATTAAAATTTTCTAGACAAAATACACAGATGCAACTTTACATGTAATTCCAAACACAGCAATACTTCTGATGCAAATGCTTCTGGTTTTCCTTGTGCCAGAAACTCGACACAACAAAATATATAACAAATCCAAGAATGCTCGCTCGCTTGTTCACCCCTCGTAAATAACATTGGAATTTGTGTTTTTTCAAAAAAGCTCGAAAGCGTAAAGTAGGACAAAGTGAAGATTTATATATCTTAAGAAAATACTATCAGAATTTTGTGTATAGTGCGTCGTCTGTCTGCATGGACAAAAAAAAAGTTTCTCCGACGACAAAATTTAGATCTAAACAAGTTTATGTGTATGTAGATATTAGTGAAGCCCGACGGACTCGTAGAGATGTGGATTTTTGTTCTGAACTTATCCTAAGTCAAAGTCTTGGAAGAGCATTTATGGCATCCTATGCTTTTCTGCCTATACGAATTTATGAGGACATAAAAGACACCACACTCCTGCCAATATAAAGAAAAAAAATCTTGAAGGGGGTAGAAAAGTGAGTGGAAATTAGATAAAAAGCCTTCCACTCATTTTTCTTCTGAGAAATGTCCTTCTAAATTTGCCTGGAGTTTGTAAACGTGGTGAAAGTGTACTTTCTGGATATTCTAAAGTGACTCTTGTCGACTTCGACTTCGACTTTTTTTTTCTTCGTCTTCGCCGTCTTTTTTTTGGGAGATTCACTTCTAGTTGAAGTAAAGTAAAAAATGGCTTTTACGGATGGACGGGTGATGACAACAAGCAAGTGGTTTGGCTTGGACGACTTGGACTTCTTGGCCAGTAGCGGTTCTTTCCCGTTCAGTTTTGCCGTAAACAGGTCAGAGACGAGATTTACAACTTTTTAAAATACTTGGTTAATAGATATTCTAATCCATCAACCAGAAACTTTTCGCTAATTTCGTTACTTTAAGGAAGGAACACCGCACAGTCATTATGGCAAAAAGTAGACAGTTCGATTTGACAGAGTTTTCGATAAATTGTCAATCTCTGTTCCCTGAACAACTTTTGTGATGGTTCCACCCCGAATAGTTCAACCGTTTGGTCCCTAGAAACACTTTGGCCAAATACACCGTGATGTCGTAAGAGCCCGAACGTCCGCTTAGCCTACGAACTTCTGGCAGCTAAGATTTTGGACTATTCGGGATGGTACCTTCACAAAAGTTGTTCAGGAGGTCAAGATTCTTCAACAAATGCAGCAAATTCCAACGGGCCACAAGTTCACATTACACATCTGCGGTGCTATTTCAAAGCGTACCACAGAGGAATTGAACCCAGGACGGCATGGAATGGGTAGACTGCGCCTGGCCAGTGGTCCCAAAAATGTGGAATTGGCCAAAATGAATATTAAATAGACCATGGCCCGATTGGGCCATTGCTAGAACCTCTACTTGATTTGGTTGAAACTACTATGCCTTACTCCTTTTTTCTTCTAACGAAGAGAGCAACCAACAACTTCTCGCAGGACTTATTGAATTTCCTTCACAAGGAATCAGTCCAATCAAAAAATGGAGAGAAGAGACGAAAGTAGTGGACGACAAAATCCCCGCAGGAGACTGTGATCGAGAATTCACAAAATCCTCTTGCTTTCTTTTCTTCAGCTTTCTTCTCATGAGGATATTGACTGGACTGAACACTGAACTGAACTGGACTACAGGACTTGACCACGGAAAGAGTTGGCTGGACAAAAAGCTAACTTAAGCCCTTTCCGCCACCATCCAGAAAACTCAAGACATACACACGAGAATTTCCTGGAGTCGTCGGGAAAAGAAAGCTGGCAGAGAAATTCACGAGTCCGATTGGCTTAATTCTTGACAGAGTCACACAAGGGAAGGGACAGTAGTCGCTTGTAAAATTAAAAAAAATATATATAGAATATGTCATTAATTTACAATCGACACTGACCAAACAATATCTTAGAAAACAGACAAAAATATAGCAATAGAGATGAAATTGGTGGATTTATTTTAAAATAATTATTTTGGACGTTTTAGGGGCTAAACCGTTCAAGAATCCGCCTTTTCAGGGTCATCTCATGCCGATTTTTAGTTAAGCGCTCGTGAGCGCCATTGAGCGCATCGGATTTTGAAGGGCTCCCGAGGTCCTCTGGAAAATTTTCCACTAAATATCTTACTGTAAATACTTGACTGCGTATTTACGTAAACGACTCTACGATAAACTTATATTACAAAAACCCTATCAAACTTGGAAAACACCCGAACAATGTCCCTTGTGAATCTGACGCCTGGATTTTCTTTCTATGTACAATATTTTCTGTGATTGTAGAAAGTAAGAATGATATAAATAAAAATACTGAGGACAATAATAATATAGAGATGGGAACAAGACACTTCTTCTTCTTCATTATTATTTGTTGGTGAAAGTAGAGAAGAAAGTACAGAAGACATTTCTTAAATAATAAGCCGAATGAGAAAAAATATATAAGCGTACTAGGCACAGGCAGTGGTCCTGGATTCTTGAAGTGAAAGTAGAAGCAGAGCTGGATTATTATTATAAGCTTTATTTCTTTTGTTAGGTTTCCGCGAATCCTGTGTATTGTGCATACGACTTCATAGAATTCTCATAAGTTTTTGTCTGGATGCATGTGGGGATGAGTGAATCTAATATTCCTCAGAGTTATTTCTTTACTGGACTGCATATTCTAAGAACTTTCTCTTTTCAATAGTTTAGTGCTGCGAAATCTTAATTGGTTTTTCAACATTTCTTGTTTATTACTTTTTGGTGCAATCATTTGACAGCTGCATTTGGCATTTCACGTCCTTATTTAGTGCACATACCACGCTGTGGAAAATATTACCAAAAGTTGATATGTTTCTGTCATTTATATTTTACTTTTATTTAGCCACTTGTGCCCAGATTTTCAGGAGTTTGTCCACACATATTTTTAATGAAATGGTAAAAGTAGATTCGAAATTCTCGAGCACCCCACAATCGCTACGGCTAAACGTAGGCCTTTGTGTTTGGATACATTTTTGATATGTTGTATCCCTTGTCCTTGTGAACAACTTTTGAGAAGGTTCCCCCCGCAAAGATTAACCGTTTGGCCGCTGGAATTACATGGACCAAATGCACTTTGCGAGGTAACACGAATCGGTGACCCACTCATAACGCCATAAAGTCTATTTGGCCCATGTATTACTAACAATCAAACGGTCGAACTTTTTGGGGTGTAGTCGTCACAAAAGTTGTTGAATAGGTAAACCGCTATGACATATCAAAATTCCGCAAAATCCAACGGTCTATATTTTGACATCAAGACTGTATGGTGTTCTAATAAAAACGTGCAAGTACGAAATCCATTCTTACCTGTTAGTCAATAATTTTTATGCCTATTCTTAGGTTTCACTGTCAAGAAGACGGCTAGTTCGGAAAATTCTAGTCAATTGGCACATACTTTTTTAATTCCGACTCTCGGACTCACAGTACAAGAAATTGCTCTCAATATTAAAACCCGTTTTGACAGTAGTGAGCTTTGGTCGAATTCTGGTTAAATAGCCGTTCCGTATGTGCAACATTTTCCAAGCCGAGTACATGGACAGTTTCTTTGACATTAACCCTTGCTCTGCCCTCTGCTGGTAGTTAATTAGCCAGGGATTTGCTAGCGATTGCGATTGCACTCTACATGCTCGTGTCTGGCTCTGTACCAACCAACTTAACCAATCGTAGGATTCTAGATAACATTGATGTGGAGCCAGAGAGACTTTTGAAGGAAAAAGGAATTAAGATACCCACTACTAAAGCCTGGGAGTAAATAATGCAACATAGTGTAAGTTAACAAGGAAACACTTTCACCTGCGTCTTGACAATCAGAAACTTTTCCGTTAAGAAGCTCATTCTCTTTTTACAGTTGCCTCCCGGACACAGGGTAATAGAATCTGCTGTGTTGTGCCTGGAATGTACAGGAAAGTCTCAATGACACAAATAAATGTATGAATCTGAAGTTCTTGCGCTCAGGACACTAGATGAAATATCTAGGGTATATCTTAATTTTTCGCTCTAAATGGTTCCCTTGTCAGACTTTGGAAAGTACATATCCGGGAGAAAGGAAGTGAAAGCTCTGGGAAGAGAAATTCCACTAAGAGCGGTCTAGACCCGGACTAGAAATATAGTTAGAATTTGTAGGAGAGTAGTTGATCATCTAGAACTTTCATAATGTAGTCTAATGACGTTCACAAATAGTACATGGGGAGCTAAGTTTCTCTTTTGCTGAGGAGAGTACTCCGTTGAGACCCCTCCGTATACATTAACGACCATTTCTCCACTCACAGAACCAAGTCGGAGAGTGCTAATTGTCCAAAACTTTGTCTCCATTTGTTTTTTGAACGTACATGAGTTGTTCAACTGTGTGGATGTGACCGTTCGTTCGTACGTTATTCCTATTCGTGATCCATGCTTTCGACACGATACCCCTACGTGTGTTCTACTCTCCGGTTTCATTTCCCTAGGAAAGACCTAGGGTGGTTCGCTCGAAATCTTACGAACACTGCAATCGATACGCGCTGATTGTAGGCAGTTTCTGTTCAAATCTGCTGATAGCTTGTTTTTAACGCTCGGCCACATTGATGGGACGGTGGGATTTCTCGATTTTTATTTGATGTTAAGAAATTGATATGCAGAATATTCAAAATATTTGGGTTTTCTCCTACTACTAGAGGTAACTTCACTAGGCGAGATAGGAAAGTGTATATTCAAACCGTGAGGAACTAATCGTAAGCTAACTATACTGTCATGGTCATTTAGACCCTCTTCAGTTCAAATTTCGCGCTTTGCAGCTAAATGAATTTTTGGCACATAGGGCTGAACTGATGTCAACGAAGAGACTCTTCTGTAGAGAAGTTAGTCTAGAGGCCCCATCGACCCAGACAATTAAACCAAGATCTCTGAGGACCCAGTCCCAAGCCGTACAAGGAATTGGGAAGTGCGTCGATCAAGAATTGAACCCCGGACCTGATGAACGTACTTACCACAAACCTGGAAAATAATCACGGTTTTTGAGCCACCCTGTCCAAAACCATGTAGTACATAAAACAACGTATGTACTGGAGAAAGCGAGGAAAGATCATTTCATTGTTTGTAAGAGACTGTAGGTCTGAAAGGGTTGAAAAATAAATAGGAGAGAAGGACGATGTGGTGGTTCGTAGGGTTGTATAATGTAGTGGTACAAGTAGTCGTCGGTTGGTCTACTAGACTCAAAGTTATGCAATTCAATAGACCTCCCTATTATGTAATGTACATGTACATGTACATGTACATAAGTATATTGGAGAAAGTTATAAAAGCGCGTCTAGTCCTCTAGTCTACATGGAGTACCCATGCTGATCTTCTGTTCGTCTTTTTCCCACGAGACCTACACTGATGAATCCATAATAGTACATAAGTTATGAGGGTAATGAAACTTTCCCATTATCATTATTGATTTCTTCTCTCCATCTCTTCCTCTCTGTCTCTCTAGTTTGCAATCATTTTTCACGGGGTGTGTACACGATGATCGGAGCTGTGAGCCCTGACTCTTTTGACACGTTCCACTCTTTCTCAAACACCTTCCAGATGCCATTCATGACCCCTTGGTTCCCAGAAAAGGTGAGTCAACTTAACACACGTCTACTCTTCATTCATAAAACAAAAAAAAAACTCTTTCAATATTGTCTTACATGACACTCATGACAGTCAATGATGGTGAACGCCCATAACCTCCCTAATAGCTAAAGAGACAAATTCTCAGCCAAACTTTTTTTATAGCTTAGATACTTCCACCAACTTTTCACCCCGTCATGTCATCAAATACTTTCACTCTGGAAGTTGTGAAAACGATTTGGCCGGATAAATTGGAAGAGCACTCCAGTTTAATAATTCTGTCTATATTGAACGGATTTTCATGAAGGGATGGAATAATTAACTTTCATTTTCATCATTTTATATAGCAAATAAATTAAATAAAAAATTTATTTCATTAATCGCTTTAGAGAAGAATTTTGTTCTAAACTTTCAGATATATGGCAACAAAAATACCCATCGATTAATATGAATATCCTGGTGGACCACTTACGATACAAAGTTAGAGTGATACAATTAATTTAGAAATGGGCCGAGCAGGAATTGAGCCTAGAACCTGACAAAATAAAACCGAATATACATCCGACATTATTAGAACGTTTCTCTATAGCGTATGTTTTGGGTTTCAGTATCGTTATATAGAGGTCTCACTGTGTTTATTAAATCTGTATGTAGTAACACCAGAGATGATAAATATTTTCGTTCCAATAAGCCTCGCCTCAACCCAGCATTCCATTTACATCTACCGAGCCTACTTTCTCTAAACTAATAATGTTTGCTGGGATGATTAGATGAAATTCCTCTGACTAATAATTAAATTTTGGTTCACCAGATGGTCTCTCCAGTGATGGATTTTGCGACGAGTATGAGACCAGATTTCCACCGTGCTGTGATTGATACGATTTCCTACTATGGTTGGAAAAGTATCATTTACCTCTACTACAACCATGAAGGTAAGTTATAAATCATGACTACTATGTAGATAATTTGCCAGACGAGATATTATCTCCTTACATGACATGGACGCACATGTGCATATATTTTGCAAATTCTAAGTACTAGTACTAGTACCACATCTAGATTCACACCCTGATTGCTTACAACAAACATGTGTGTGTGACAAGGGACAGTTTTTGATTGTAAAATTTCAATCGCCTGTTATCTTCACTCACACGTTGACTCATTTCTAAACCGGTTAAACTGATTTATAAAAGAACACCGTATACACCTTATGAGAAAATGTACGGCGTTAGAATTTCTTCGATTTTGCATAAATTGTAGCCCTTGTGATTCTGAACATCTTTTGTGAAGGTCCTACCTCTAAAATTCTAACCAGTTGGCCGACTAAAATCACACAGATGGACAGGGAAGGTGAACGCGAATGAAAGTGCAAGTCACTATGCGGCATCTTACACACCCCCTGTGTATTTATAGCGGCCAAAAGGTCAGACCTTTGGGGTAAGACCTTTACAACGGTTGTTCAGGATCACAAGGGCTACATTTCAAATATCAAAGGAATTCTAACGGCGTACATTTTTTCTTAAGGTGTATGCAGTGTTCTTTCAGCTCACCGTCAGAGAATTTTGGAATATTCTAGCAATGTTTGCTTTCTCGAGCGAATTCGACTGACACTGGGAATGAGAAATCAATCTCGTCGAAAAATTAAACAAAGCTCTTGGAGCGCCCTGTTTCGCAATGGCATACTGTCCCTTGTCAGTCCGACGCTGTCCTGAGTGCGACATAAGTGCACACATATTTCAAACAATCCTGCGACCGCCTCACAATAGCACATTGTAATGTCAGTAGGCGCGGCAAAGGACGAGGACGCTAAATTCTAATTACTCTCCTCATACTCAACTCCAGGAACAGATTTCTCATGTTCACTCCGCTAATAAGAGGTTTCCGTTACACACAGGAGGTAACGGCACGCCGTGTATATCTGTCGTATCGTCCGCTCCTAATACCCGGGTCCGGATAGTACTAGCACCCGCACATGCCACAATTTTGTACATGTACATATAAGAATACTCGTATGGCGTGTGGGAATTCATAAATTGAGCCGCTAAATTGGATGAAGGTTTTCGTATGAGGAACTAAATTACAGCTTGTGTATGTGCGGGGCCTGCGGTGCGGGTCATTTCTCATTTCTCCGACTAATCTAGAAGTCAGAGTGTAACTTTATCCGCCGAGCTCAGATTAGGATAAAGGGATCTCAAATTGTACACAGATTTTGCGAAAAGATAAAGATTTCAAAAACAGATTAAATGGCAACCCTAGATTTTGATCAAGCAGACAAGAGATTATTCCGATTTCGAAGTGTATATCGCACTCTTGGGTGTTTCCAACATTTTCTAGCCGTTTCATACAGATAAGTCAATTAGACATATCATAAAATTCAAATGATGACTAAATTCGGCAGAAATTATTCGTTTTTCTAATTCTGGGTTCTGACGCCCCCATGGGAGCAAAAGTAACGAGGCTTAGACAAATGCGGCAATACTTCCTGACGTTATCAATGTTTAAATGGACTTAGGAACCAAAAACATTATGATCGTCGCGGGATGTCACTATATATCAACCCCTGTGCAGAATTTGAGGGTCAATCCGACTAGCCTCTAGTAGCCCCTAGCAGCGACCCTTGAATTTTCAAAAAATCCTTTCTAGTGTTCCACCTCATCTAAACATATTTCCGGAGTTCATAAATCGTAATTGTATTTTTCTGGCACATTGGACTTTCTCCTGCATCCTTCATAGAAATAAACTCATTTGTGATGAGGGATCTGTTTGGTGAAAGCCGCGCGGTGAAAGTCAGTGAAAGTCAGTAGAAGCCTAAGGTCTTATCAAGACACCGTCTTCATTTGTTACTTCAACTTGCTCTCTAAATATAGCTCATAAATAACTACGTAGTCACACTCCTGACTCTGTCACAAATATATTATATGTATGGTTCAAAATAATTTTCAACTGCTGGAAGCTAATTCTCCAACTCTAACTTGCTGTGTGTGTGTGTGTGGGAAATGCACTAAACCCAAAACGAAAGACATTTTGAAATATGACTTTGAGTGAGAGCAATTTTCTCGCCTTTACAAATGTGACCGTCAACGCTTGTGAGAAAAGCCAAACCTTGCTCGTGCTTAAAACCCTAACTTATGAATGAAAAGTGACTTTCTCATGCTCATGCCATGCAAAAAGTTGAGGTCACATTGTACAAGGTGATTCATAACCTTCGAAGTTATGATTTCCTCAGTGTGTTATGGTTTTGGTAACTTGTGATAGTTACTATTATGTGGTCTATCATTATTAGAGTCTTTTCCTAATACTAGGGGTAAAACTAGGGAATTTGCAAAACAACAAGGGACTTTCAAGCTAAAATTGCATTAATGGTGTTCGTAACTACAATTAGTCCAAATTCTAAAAGAAAGTCCTTTGAGAAAAAGAAGAAATGGCGGACGTATATTTGCAGAGGCTGGCAGGCATTCAGGAAACGTAAACCGTAAGCCGAACTACAGTATTTCACTCTTCTGGCACGGAAAACATATTCAGAAAGTTCTGGAAACTTCGTGGCATCCTGGATGACCTTCCCAATTGCAAATGGATATTATGCCAAGGTCTCTAAGAGAATTATTTATTATCTCAAATGTATAAATGTTCTGAACCACCCTGTACTGTAGTCTCAAGCACTATGTATTTGTCAAGCGACTTATGTTCTTCTAGTTTCAAGTTTTTGGTCCAACAATTTCCTGGCGGCCCTTTGTTTTGTATTCATGGATGGATTCTGTTCCAGCTCAATAAGTGGGGGAGAGGTCAGGAGAGCAATAGGAGCGAAAATAAATGAAGTAGTGGAGTGCCAGTCATACATGACACAGTAGCTTTAGCTTCGTTAACTTTTGGAGTATTTGTATTGTTTTGGAGGTTTGGGTGTTTTGTTTCACCCCAAAACAAGGAAGGAACCCATAGCCAGCCAAACAAACCAGGGAAGAGTTGGAAAAAGATTAATGGGTTCTTTAATTGATTTATGGGGGCGAACCATAGAAGTCTTCTGTGCTGGCTGGCTTAGCCTTCTAGAGCTCCTTGAGCTTAGGGCTTTAATTAAACCTTCCACAAGTCAGATTTCCTGACGTTATATTGCAGGGTGACGTCCTTTCGAGTACAGTGGTCCCACTACAAGGGTGATTTTCTAAGTGTGACAATTCCCTTGAGTCTTCAGGTTATTTTCCGTAATCAAATACTGTCATTAATTGTCATTTCCTGTAAAGTATTCTCAAATATTTATGTATTTAATCGGTACTAGGCTTGCATTTGCTCCAGGGAAGGTAACCCTAGTAGTAGGAAATCACTCCAGTCTGAAGTAGTAGTAGTAGTACGTGCCATATCATGTCAGGTACAAAGTATTCGAGTAGGATCGGAACACCTCTCGAGAAAAGTGAAAGGAAGGAGAACCATTCATGTGTATGACACCAGGAACGTTTTGATTGAAATTATTTGTTGCGAAGTTCAAAATTTTAGAATTTTGTGGATGGATTGTGTCAATAGAATTTGACCAGGAATTCGAATATGTTGGATTTACCTAAATCCGACCATCCTGATAGAATTTATGAGACTTGGGAGGTTCATAGGGTGAGTGTGTCTCCCTTTACTTTTTTGAACAGGTTTTCCATTCCTATTCAAATACCTTGTATTCCAATCCATGGTATTCTATTGATTTGTATGAAATTTTTCTTCTTGAAGATCGAGATTGAATATTTTTAGCTTTAACTTTGACAGGCATTGAGAACTCAGGAGGCTAGAGATTTCCCTTGTCAGTTTCGGATTGCCCTTACATTAGTGTAGTAGGGTAACGGATCGTATCCATTGTATCATTGTATGGACTTATTTCAGGATTGTATTGTGTATTAGTATTGTTCACTTTCTTTTGTTTCATAACATGTTCCTTGTGTTTGTTCTTTCTCGTCATCGTCATATTGAAGAAGTGGGAGCTTTTCTTTGAAGAGAAGAGCTTCATGTGGTATTGTCTCCTCAAACCCTTGTTAAAACATTGAGTATCCATCCTACTCATTTTCTTTGTCGAAAATATTATGACACACTATCGTCAAGTGTCGAGTTTCCAATTCCTCAATCGAAACTTGATATGACAATACTGCTCTGCGTAAGCGTAAGCTAGTTTTCCCCATTTTTCTTGTACGATACGATACAAACATCACATTTCAGATTGTCAAGCTTAGTTAGATACTTTTCTGCGGAGAACATAATCTCGATTGACATGTTTTGTTTCTTTTCCACAATATGGGATCCCCGTCTCATATTTTCCTACTTACTTGTGGGCTTCGAGCCACAAATTATTTTGTGAGGGCGGGATTATTTATGGAATACGAAACTTTTTTTGTATAGAATAAAAGTTCAGAAGTTGTGGCGATAATTGGATGTTGTTCATTTGTATCGGATTTCATTCCGGGTTATCCGATTCAGGGCAGGTCATATTATGATCGTTTGTCTTCAAAAATAAATTCTAATTGGACATCATAACGGAGGTTTAATGGTGCGGGGGTGTTCTACCAGGCTGTCATTTTATTTCGAAACACTGTGCTTGCAATTTTTCTATAGAATATTAAGCAAGATGACTTCAAATACCTGTAAAAGTACATTTCTATCTTTGCTATCACTGGGCATACTCGCGGTACCCGACTTTCCTACCCCATTAGGGCACTTTACTGATTTGTCAATGCGATAGTTGAAAAACCATTGCGTGTGCAAGGTAAAAACCTCACAGCGCAGTATTAGGAAAAGTCGGACTGGGATATTAGTTCCGGGGAATCGAAACCCTTCCCAACAGATACTCGATGGAAACCCCGTACTACTACACTGTCTTGGCTGTAGTCGTGGTCGTTATTGATATCAACATTCTGAGAATATCTGAATAGAATGACGATTCAATTAGTAAAGAATTTTTTTGTTATTTTGTTTGCGATGAAGAACTGCTAGGGCAACTTTTCTATGTAAGCTAGGTATCTGTAGAATATCAGATTAGTGAGTAGCTGTAGCTATTAGTAGGACGGAAGAATAGACTCAAAGGATGTTTCTGGCTTCAACCTTGTTTGCTAATTTGTCAGTCAACTCCTAATGGATGTTTCAAAGTTGGTTGGCTTTGATGTTTTGTGGTACGTTATACTGGAGTGCCTGAGGAGAATTGAGGTTGATTTTGTGGTCTCAACTGTCGGTGAGGATGTCCGGTCTTTTGTTTGACCGTGGCATTCGTCGCATCACTGGTACAAGACTTCTCTACTATTCTCTTTGTTCAGGAAAGGACACAAAGTTTAATTTGACTGAATTTGTAAACAGAGAATCGGTGAAACTCCAGCAAACAGGAAATGAAAATGATTTGTTCAATAAATTCAACATTTTAATAGAATACGATATTTCGTTACTGATACAGTGGTGTCCTCCTAGGGATTCTTACAAGCGTCGTATTTGACTTTTAATCGACAGGACGACTTTCTAACGGTATTTCGTTATTTTGACGATTTATAGAAACTCCTGACTTAATTTCCATAAAGTGGCGATTTTGGGTTACTCAAAAATCCATGCAAAATTGTAATTAGATTAAATTGCGTGATGACAAACTAATTAATGAAGAAATCGGAGCTCGACTGTAACATAAATTTTTGTGAGCGCCCCAAAAAATGAACAAACATTTGTGCGTCTTTTTGGAAACACCCTGTATTAAATTTTTTAATCAAGTCCGCACATTTCTGCCGCTTATATTGATTGATTGAGTTTGGTCGCTATACAACAATTTATATGTAAAGAAAATTAGGAAAGTTAGCTTTTGTTAACAATAGGCATTTTCCAGTACAATCTCAGCAATTTGTGACATGGAAATCATGTTTCCATTCCGTGCGCACATTTGAAGTAATCCTGCAATGTTTTATTTCATCGTTTCTGTTCTCGGCTTCTGTGTTAAAATCACTACTACTACTTTTAATTTATTAGAAACAATAACAATTAATTACAAGTTGGTCTATCCAGTAAGAAAAGTTAATGGCTTAATCTCTCAGGCGTACGTATGTACATATGTCTTCCCCCCGTACCTCTATATGTCATTGCACCAACTTCTGATTTATTTCCCAATTTCCTAGAGTTTAACAGAAAGAGGGGGAAATGAGAGAGAAAGAGAGAAAAAGTGACTATTCTATGCCTTTAGTCTGTTGTAAGTATCGCTAAAAAGACAGTTTCACTAAATGCAAATTTGTCAAGCCATAAAAAGGAAACACGAGGCAGACAAGACGATTTGTTCTTTTCTAGTTCCCAGAAAGAGGAAACGACGAAAATGGGGAATCCGTCCCACGTCTTCTCTGACAAGGGACGACATTCATATGTAAAAATCATTAATCTTAAATTGAAATTTCTCGACAGCCTACGCTCATTAATTCACATTCACCATAAGACAGAGGGTCAAAAACCTGAATAGTTTCAATACTAAAATGTATCGGTGTAGGAACTGAGTACCGCTCCAAAAAGTAACTTATAACTTCTATCAGGAGTCGGATTGAGCTAATTCATGCATACTCACTCGGATTACTGATAAATGTCTATTAACAATCCATAATGGGCACAAATCTATCAAATGACGTACGAAAGGTGCCCCTAGCAGTAGGAAAGAGCTTGGGATGTTTAGAATCAGTCACGGTTTCGCATTCAGGTAAACTCCCTTGTGACGAGTGAAAGTGAGACAGACATCTTTTATTCTTAAAAAACACAAGACGTTTTGTACATGTACAATATAGGACGAATGTAGAGTACAAATTGTCATCACGATGAAGAAAAAAATCTTTTAAGATTCCATCCTTTCGTCGTTTGGTGGCTAATTTTTCTTGAAAAAGTGAAAGTGCGCGGAGGAAAAAACCCGCATGGCATGGCATCGTGGTAGTGTCCCTCCGAGCTCCATAAATACAGTCTTGGCCAGCACAGCAATTCTTTATCTGGACCTTTATCAAATCTTTGTCTACGTCTACTCGCGTCAAGGCATCGATCACCATTCCAACCCAGAGACACACACACATTAGCCATCTCTTCCTAAGATAGCTATTTCCCGAGGGGAAGACGTACAAGTGGCGCATTCAGCTCAAATCATTTCTTCTCCGGATGGGTTTATAGCTATCTGAAATTAAATAGACTTTCATTTTAAGAATGTGTGAATCTAAACAGTTCCTAACTTACCAAACATAGAAACAAACAAAAATACTACTGCTCGATATCGTGTCACTTTTTCGGAAGTCACGTGCTCTTGTAAGAGCCTAGGATGAGCAAGTTGTCTTCCCTTCATTGGGTTGGGCGAAGCTTTTGAGACTTCTGTCTCGTCCGGTGCCTGGGCTCCCGCACTCTGACCCGATGGGTTAATTTGTCTCTGTGTATGTCACACTAGGCGACCTCTGTCCGCGAGGACTCGAAGGCTCTGTTAAGTATACCTTCTAGGCAGGCCCGGACTGGCCATTGTGGCGATGCGGCGTTTGCCGCCTGCGCCCCAGGTCGACAGTCCGGCCTTCCGTATAGGTGTTCTACCTCTGACACTGCCCGACAGATGGGATCTTAGTGATGATCGGTACGGAAATTGACTCGTCACCCTATGGAAATAAATTCCGCTACTATGCAGAACTGAAAGGGCTGTGCCTGGTAGTTCCTTTTAAGGCAAATCGGTACATTTCAGCCAAAGTGGGGGCGTATTTGTCTACTAGAACACCTCCATTTTAACCTGAAAACTCATCTTTTACAATACGTGGCTACAAAATATCTAGAAAACAAAGTTTTCAAAAGTTCTAAAGCCAGCCGTTCTTTAAAATGTAATTATGGTGTCTCGATTGGAGTTTTCGCGATTGAACTCAGGAAGTATGGTTTCAAAGCCTGAAGTGGGGCGACCCCTCCCCAGAAGCCCCCCTTAATCTTGTTGAATAAGTCTTCTGGAGAAAGATAAGAGTGAAAGGCTGGCTGGGTCGGGTTTGTAGTTTGCTTGTTCGGGTGCTGACGGTTATTTTAGACTTTCTCCCAATCTTTTCGCCTTTCCTTCATCTTCTTCTTACACACTCACTCCGCCTGACCATTTACGCAATCGCAAAATGCTCTTATATCACTTACGCTCGTTTGAGCATTGTCTCCCAAAGAACTGAGAAGTTGGACGAAGTTACAGTTTCTTCTCTACTACGAACCAGTAGTAGTAGTACGCGAGTACGTACTAGTACATTGTATGAGTACTTACAACCAGCTCGTGTTTTCAGTTCGACTCTCTAAGGATTTGCCATGTTCCATTAAATATCCATCACATTTGGTTAGGTTAGGTGCCTCGAGCCATTGAATTCGTTAAACTCACCTTTGTCAAAAGCCATTTTCCTCAGTCAGACAGGACGCCAAACCAAGCCAAGACCTAGCTGGAATTCAATGATAGAAATCCTCAAGGGGATATCCCACTACCTCCAGGAGTTCCAGGTCGTATTGGTTACTCAGTGACAAGGAAATCACTTTTCATGTAATACTCGTCAGAATGCTAAGTATTTGTCATTTGGTCGAGATAATGATCGGTTTGTCCAATATAACTGGACAACTTGCCTAACAGATAAGCTCATGCAGTCCTAACAAGAAAATGATGGAGGAGTTTGCATTTGCGTCACTTGGTTAGAAACTTTTACGTGAAAAGTAGGTACCTTGTCAACCTTTGCCCTGCTTTCGGCGTTTGGATTGGGTTTCTAACCTATAACTTGGTATTATGGAAGATAATAATGTTATGTTTACTTGTCCTTTTACTCTCGAGAGGTTTCGAGGCTGAGGTACCAAATTTGCTAAGAACACGAGCACACTCCCTGAAATTGGAAACTCAAATGTAACAGACTAGTTTTGACACCTTATGAAACGTAAGACCCAAGCGAGACGTGGATGCGGCCAGGAAGAACAAAATCGCAATTAGGTTAGTTAGGTATGGCCGAGACAATTTGACAACTTCCTTACTTGGTGAGCTCATACTGTCCAAACAAAGTAGATGTTTGCAAAATTTGAGAATGAGAGAATGGTTCGATATCTGTAGCAGCCTGAAAGTCTTTCCCTACCAGTAATGCATTGCCAAGTCGTCATTGACCCTCGTATATTGTAGAGAAGAATGACATCTTGGTCATGTTCTTTACATAAATACGTAATGTGTGTTTGATTTCGAGTTATAAACCAATAGAGCAATTATCAGAGCATCCTAGAGCAGATTTGACCCAATTCTACAATTCTAGTGTGTACAGTGGTTGTAATACAGAACCCTGCGTAGATAATGTTATTCCCCATGATATTTATCCGTTGGTTGGACTTAAGGATTGGAGAGAGAGAAGGAGCCAGCGGATTCACGAGTGATTAGATCTTTATACCCCCGCCAAGCCTTGGCTGGCGCGTCTTATAAACTTGGATTTAGTTCCTTCCGAGTCGAATTGTGGATTGGCAATCTTTGACTCTACCAAGAGATAAGGATGAGTAAGGAAGACCTTAACTCACTAATTTTCCTACTTGCCCTCTTCCTCCTCTCTTACTTCCTAGCTTGTTACATATGTCACAGGTAACAAGTTAAACAAGTTCTGATTCATCAGGGCCCGCGTTCAATTTCTGGTCGGCCCACTTCCCAATTCCTTGTTCAGCTGCGGTGTTCGCATGGAATCTGGTCCTCGGAGTTATTGGTTTAATTATCTATCTTGATGGGAGCTCTAGAGTAACTTCACTATAGAGAAGAGTCACCTCCTTGATGTCAATTCAGGCCTACAAGCCAAGAACTCGTAAAACTAGTGGAGTGGGAATTTGAAATCAAGGGGTTTAATTCACTATAACAGTAACTTTAACAATCTCTCATTTTGCCTGTGATTCTGAGCATAGTTTCCATAATTGGACGATAACGTAATTTCTGGGTTAGAAATCCGGGTTTGTATTTATTTCGAATTGGTTGATGAAATGGACTCTTATCACTTTCTCCATAAGGAGCAATGGAAAAACCTGAAGAATAACCCGGCTTCCATTCGGCTAGCTTCAGTTCGACTTCACGCTTCTAAAAAACATATTACATCATTCTCCGACATATCGAACCCCAAACTAATATAATTTGACATATTCCACTTTCTGTTTTTGATGATTGCCTGAGACACATTTGAAGAGGACTTTCACTGACGTGAATTCACCCTTACTACACTTCTTATATAAGTAATCACCAAGTCTGTAACTCTAGAATGACACTTAATAAACTTTATGAACAAAAGTCCAATTTCTACTTACCACTGTTAATTCCTTCTCAGAACTCTGGCCTCTCGGTCGGTGGTGCGGCAGGAGGGTTTAACACGTATTATATTCACCTTGTCGTGTCTCCTAAATTCTCAGGATTGTTTGATCTTTCTATTTGATCTTCTCCTCTTAAGTTCTTGACATTTTAAAGAACCTATGTCTCCTTTACGTATGAATTCAAGGAAAATCCAGAAATAGCATCGTATGTGTGCAAAGTGCAAGGAATAATTGCATATCGCAAAGCCCAGAAGAACTTTACCTGGTATTTATTTCAATCTCACAAAGAATTGAACTGAATTACAATTTTAAGGGTTTGTCGCCCACTGCTGTTCTGAGAAAAAATGGAATTCGAGAAGAATGAGTGTGTCGCATATAATGAGTTGGTTGAACTCAATCTTCTCCGTTGAGCGAAGAATTATAATTTGGATATGAGCTGAGCCGATCTTCTACCTGAATTTTATAGTCGATGCTAACACGTTTTAACTTATGAAAGAGTTCGCTGACCTTCGAAGCTCCTATCAAGAAATATTGGTCAAGAAGGGACTTTATTGAGACTTTTCGACACGTGGGTTTCATGTTCGACACTTTCTAGTGAAAATTTCACCAAAGTATCTTGAAACGAACCCGGCGCTGTAAACACGTCTCTTTTTTTTAAAAAAAATGCCTCGAATTTTAAAACGAAAAACTTTTCTAAGCGTGCAAGCTTCAAACAAAAATTCGAGGATATTGACAAACACATTATACAATTATACTGTCAATTAATGAATACGACTTTAAGTACAAGTACCAGGAGTGACACGACGCATCGCGTTGTCAAATGTTAAATGTCATGCGTAAACGTAAGTGTTGACAGATATTGGAAGCCCCTCCTGTTTCTCCTCAAGGGTAATCACCGATAGTGCCATTTTGATAATTTGGCCTCTGCTCCGCTGTCGTAAAGTAGAGTTCTGGTGATATTAAATGTCTTCGAAACTTATCATCGCCATTGTCGTTAGTAGGTTGTACTCTCTGTGATCATTCATCCTCATCCAAGCGCGGAAATGGTTTTGATGTTAGTTTGTAGCTATCTTGTTCTTGGAATCTTGAACCTACACAAGATCTAAATTAGCTTTACAGTTTTTTTTTCCTCTTGCCTCGCAGCTTGTCAATTCCCATCCTGATTTCCGGGTGCACTGGAGCGAATGTTCTCCAGTCACCCTGCTTTCTTTTCCAGAAATTCTCCCGCTTTCCTTTTCTTTCTCTGCCAACCAAACTTGAAGGATATCTTCTGAACGATTGCATTGCATATTGCATTTTGGATCCACGCGAGTCTTTCCCCCCATTTTACTCATCATCATAACGTTCAGTACATTACTTACGCCAAAAAACGTACAAACGTCAAGTATTTGTTTGTGTTACGGTCAATTTATTGAAATTAGCAAGTCGTGCACTTATTGTCAAGTTGAGTCACGTAAAAAGTCAAACTGTTTTAAGAAATACTCTCACTAATTGACATTTCGACGTAGTTGTGTATTTATGTTCAAGGGTTCAAACATCCCAGTAAGGTAAGAGCTATTTTCTTAATAAAAATAAACAAAAGCATTGGGGCTTTCTCTGATATCACACATTTCGAGAGAAATAATGGCTTGTCGTCTATTAGTACAAAGGAGAAAATCCCAACCCTGGCATGCAGGTTCCGGTCTACGAATGCATTATTACACTGCCTACACACTACACCCAATATCCTTTAACCATCATTGGGCATCCTTGTGGTACCCGACTTTCCTACCCCATTAGGGCACTTTACTAATTTATGCAAGCGAAATTGGGAGAACCCACTCCCTATACAAGTTAAAAGTTCACAGCAAAGGAAAAGTCAGACTTAGAGATTCCAGGTCCTGGGAATCGAACCCCGTCTCAACAAATATCTGATGAGAACTCCGTACTACTACGCTGTCTTGACTCGGAAAATTCTATAGATTATCCGTAACATACAACATACAGAATATTTTCATAGTTAGGAGAACACGGGAGAAGACGATAAATTGGAAGTCGGTGGAGTAGAAATTCTAATAACATTGGAAAATATGTTTTTTTCCGGTTCTTGGTATTCAGGAGGTACACATGTTGGATGGCACTTTTCAAAATGTATGGAACGTTTGTTTCTCTAGTGACGCAATGGATGTACTTGTACTGATGTGAACAAGTCAGTGATGATAGGTTATTTCCAGGGATCTCAAGTGAGTTATTTACCCCCATGGTGATAGTACATACTTGCAAGGGTTGGTGTTAGAGATGAGTTGTTTTGACGGTGAAGATATTTGGGAGGGATGCTCATTTTTTCCATTTTGCATTCAAACCGGTTCCAATGTAAAATGTAATACAAGCCCAGCTAGTAGGTAATTTATACTGAAATATATGTAGTGCCGTGGTAGGGGATATGTGTGCACGAAAAGAAATTTCTCCAGGGAGGTCTTTGGTGTTTTCAAAATGACTCACCAAATTCCCTAGTTGGTTTGCTAACTTCGCAAATGAAGTGAAAGCCGGTTTTGATCTAAAGCCGACACTGACAAACAGTAATTTGTGCGGTCGACACACCATTACTGCTCTTTAACGAAGGAACAGGGACTAATAACTCATATTTGTGCGGTTCTATGCAGTTTTTGTGTAATCGCTGCGAAATATATCCAGAATGTAGAATTAGGAAGAATTTCAAAATTTTAAAGCTATTGAAATGGGGGAATGTGAGTAATTCTCCGATTTCGGTATTCATGTATTCGAAAATTGTCATTTGTACGCCACCTATGAGCTCGGAAATAAAATTGAAGGAGAGAGAGTACAGATGGCGCAGAATGGAGTGTAAAGTGAACCAAGGGAAAGACACTCATGTAGTGTGTGCCATCTATGATACATGACGCTTAACAGTGCCACGTTTGTGGTTCGCAGTTGTTAAGGAAGTGGATCCGGATTGTAGTTCAATCACAAGTGTCAGTTTATGTAAATAGATACATTTCCAGGTAGCACTTGTTCCTGTATGTATTTGAGTATTTTCCAGGAGATTGATTCTTGCGGTTGGTTTGACTTTCTTATTCGTATATTCGTATTTGGTATTCGGAAAGTGACTCTTGTGAGGTTGTAAGTGAAGTCAAATTCTTTTTTTCAGTCATTTCTTTCTAGGTAGTGGTAATCGGAATTGGTGAAATGTAATGCAAGTCATGTAGAAACATTGGAAGTTCCTTTTTGGAATAGGACTCTGGTGGAATGTTCTTGGAAGTCAGAGATGCATGTACATGAGGGACTTTTTTTTTGGAAGAATATGATGAACGACTTCCTGACTTTCTACATAGTTTTGGGGGTCCTAGTTCTAGTCGAGGGCTTCTGTAGTCTGTCTCTTCAACTCACTACCTCTTCCTTCATTTCCTCTCCAGCACACTCCAGTGCACTGTTCCAAATACTGGAGCTGGAGCTATCAGCTAACTTTTGAACCTAAGGTACAGTTGCTTGAGTGCACCCTATCGTAGACACTACGATTTTATTCCTCATGATCCTTCTCCGTCAAACTTACACTCCATGTTCCTCCCTCCGTTACGTTTTCTGTCGCCAGTAATCTTTCTCAAGAAACAGAAGGTGTTCCGGAAATCTTTGAGGTCGTCCGCGCCCCTACCAGGCTTGTGGCTTGTTAAGTTTTACCATAAGTTTGCTAAGGAGATTGTGGCTTGCCCACCTCTTCCTGACTTCTTGGCAGTGTGAAACATATCTAAAGGTCCCCTGCTTAGTGGTAAAAATTAATGCTTTGGTATTTGGGTTCGGGTTTCTATATTCATTCAAGCAGGTCCACGATTTCGCCACTTTCTCCATTAGGACATATGGAGAAAGCTGGAGAAAGTTCGGCTTGTATTACAAATTGCTGTAGAAGCAGCTTGACACGAAATATTTGTCCACTCATTACATTTTTAGAACTAGAACTAAATTCTACAAAATTTCATACACAAATCGAATATTCTTACATTTCCATACCACCAAGGTGTTTTTTGTCAGCCGAATCATAACAGACGTCCCATTTGCATTTTAATGCTAATATTATACTGTTCTAGCTTAATCCTCACTCCGTTGCCTTAATCACGAAAACCGGAGCCCAAACCCAAGCAGAAGCCGACCTCCGTGCTCAAACATAATTTAGTGTATTTATTTAATTTTCATGATGCGATGATGAGAATGAAGAATGGTTTGCCTTGGGCGTGGTGCCCCCGGAGCTTAATTATAACACTGTTTTAAAAATGCGAGTTCAAATGAAGTAATTACCGGCGACATGGAAAAAGATTGTTAAGCACGACATTCGACTTTGTCGGTACTTGTTTTACATACATGCATGCATGCATGCATGCAAGCGAATGCGACTCTCATTGTAGTACAAATATTGTGCTGTCATGTACACCTACGTAACAGACTTTTAATGAGTCTGATTTTCCTGGAAGGAATTTCATTGGTACATAGGTCATGCAATGTCAGTTTAGTAGCACGATCAGAAATTCATGGAACACCCTTATTTCCTCACCTCATTGATGAGTCACCCGAGGTTAGGGAGTCAATTCCCAGCTGACTTTCTCCGCACTTTCTCCATGAGGTGACTTTCTCCAAAGATTTTCTTCAAAATGTGACTTTCTCCACACATTTTCTCTCTAAGGTGACTTTCTTTTCACCAAAACCATCAATGTAGACAAGATGAGGTATGGTTTGTTCGATGGGCTCCCAGAATTTTGAGAGAGACCTTACAAGTTTGTAGACACATTTTGGGCCCGGACTGAGGACGTTAAGGCTCAGCGTATTGAGTGCAGGGCTATAATTCATCAGGTCCCGGGTTCAATTTCTGGTCTGTCCACTTCCAAATTCCTTGTACGGTTAGACCTTCGCATAATACTTGATCGTCAAAACCCTTGGTTTAATTATGTGGGTCGATTGAGCATCTAGAGTGACTTGCTTCCAGAAGAGTCACCTCATTGATATCAATTTAGGCCTAAGAGTCAAGAATTCGTATTACGAGCTTGAACCCAAAACTAGTAAGGTCCGGCGAAGGCAGACGCACATTCATTCATTCCACTATTGAATGGGTCTCAAGTCTCAACGCAAGATTTAGCCTGAGCTCAGCACTTTCTTTACAAGAAACTCACTCACGTGGGGAAAACCTAGGGCGGAAATTCTAATCTAATGAAATGACCTCCATGCAAGAGAATAGTGCAATCGTGAGTACAATTGTGTCCCCAATAATAATAATGTTCCACGACCCTATGTACGCCATGCCATGTCAAAGGTTAAAAGCTGGGTGGGTTTGAATAGAGCGGAAGGAAGGATGTGGCCGTGGCCAACTCCATTCAATTCAATTTCATGACACACAACACTAATTACAGTGGAAAGGAAAGAAGAGATCCGGATTTTATTGCGAAATAAAATTTGGCATTTACTAATTGATGGAGTTCCGTTCAAAATACTGGAAGCAATACGAGAAAGTTCAGGACAAATGCATTACATAAATTACATTAGTCGAGTTAAAATACTTCGGTGTGGACGACAGTGTATCCATCAACCGCCGAGTACTACGTAGTACCCGCAGTACAGGGTGGTGCAGAAAATATGCCCACATCTGCCGTTATCGGCCTCTCTCTGTACTTTTTATATTATACAAATACTGAAAAGGGTGCAAAAATTATTTTCATGATTGAAATCTAAATAAAATTCTCTGTAGAATGGATTATCATGAAAAATATCCAAATTGGACAATGTAGAGTGTAGTATGAGATAATTGATCATGCACCACCCTGTACTACTGCAGTCTACTTTGTTCACCCCAGTTTATTGACACGACAGGAATTAATTAGACTTTTACTAATTTTGGCACGCTCGACTCACTCTCTTCAGCTTTCTCCACCACTCTGGCCTCGAAAAGAAACCGAATACCACTACCCGAATTCGGGTACTGCACGTATGTGTTGGTACTGGGTCTGTGTACGCTTTCGGTACGTGGACGTCGATTTGGCTTGGCTACTTTGGCTTAAGTTAGCTTACACGTGTTCCAGGAAAGCAATCAAATCGGGAACGATAGCAATATTAATGACACGACAAATTCGATGGAAAATAGGGTCGCATTCGTACCTAGTAGCTGTTGCGGTATGTTGATTGGTTGAAAAGGTAGCCCTAGTAGTAGGAGATGGAGAGGTACCTGTATAAAGCTACCACGAGACATTGTCAGTCCGCTGGGACCGAACCCTTAGCATTACGAAATTTAAACGGATTCGCCATGGCGGACTGGTTAAAGCGATCGAAATATTTTGGATGTCTGTGACATATTTTGTAAGACTGGATTGGTTTCTGGGGTAAAAGGACGTGTTGGACGTAAAGTCATAGGCTTTCTCCAGTCGACTGCACACTTTATTTGACTTTCTGGCCTGCTCAAGCGGTTTTTTTCTCCCCCTTACCCGCTTTTACTTCCATTTATTTCCACATACCCAGGTCGAGATGTCATTCGTGACTTTAACTCAAGAAAGAATATAAGAAAAGAAAGAATCCTTCCTCATCCTTCAATACTTAACACGTTGCTGGATGGTTGAGTCCCTGGACTGGACTGGACTGGCATAGACGGACTGGAGTCTTTTGATTTCTTTGCTTGGATGATTCGACCAGCTCCAGAACCTTTCTTATTTTTGTTGCTTCAGTTCTTCCAATTAAACCACGCACAAGTTTCCTCGGTTTTCTAATATTGTAGGGTTTCTACGCACGCAGGCACGCACATCCACAATGATTGCTTGCACAAATCGGTCATAGTAATAAAAATAGTATGCCAGAGATTTTCTAGATTGATTGGTCCAGAATGTTAGGTTTCTATGAACGGCGGTATTTTATTGCATTGATAGTAATTTAGATTAGAAAAATATGTCGGAGAAGATTTTGCAAAATTTGAGTCCCACAGAAATTCGTTCGATATCTGTAACAAAAATTTTGAGTTCATGCAATAAGCAATCAAAATTATTATTCAAAAATATGAGGATGTATTTCTCGGAAATTGAGGGATGTAAATATGTAAAGGAAAAGTCATGAAATTGCAGTCAATCTAAACGCCCATCCACTTACAAGGTCTCTAAGCTACACAGTAATTTTTGGTGAAGAATTTGTCCCGCACCGAAACCCAATTTTTGTAATATGATTTTATATTGTCGGAAAAGGAAGAAAAAAATTGACTCCCCTTTGACAACTTCCCTTTTCATCCTGAAATTGACTTTCACTGACTACCAAGAACTAGTCAAGAGGAAAATACATTTACATTACATTCACATTATTCGCCTAGGCAGGTTGGTAAGCAATTTAGACTTCTGCCAATCGTAAGCGTGGTAAGAATCAAAGAATACAGAAAATTGTATTTTTGGAATACAATTACTACGTAAAATTGACGTAGAGAAGATTCTGATACATATAGCATTCGTAACACGAGCAATCTTTGACTGACGAGGTACCCCTTTCAAATGTTAAACCAATCCGTAAAGAAATAAATTTTTGTCAAATGATGGCTTATCGTTTATTTCTACGGCCCCAACCCTACGATGCAGGGTCAGAATTTACCATCACCTGACTTTACATTACTGCACTATCACCACACTACACGCAATGTTTTGCTGAACCATCATAATAGGGTATCCTCGTGGTACCCTACTTTCCTACCCCATTAGTGTACTTTACTGTTTAATGAAAGCTGCAGTTGGAAAATCCCCTGTGTATACAAGGTGAAAGCCTCACAGTATAGGAGTAGGCGGACATATATATACGAGGCTATATGTCCTATATAGGAGGCCCGGGGAATCAAACCCCACCCCAACAGGTTGGAGATAAGAACTCCATACTACCATGGAGTTCTTGGCTTTGATTTGCATGTGCAAGGTGTACCTTGTGAGTCTCGAGAGAAGATCAGTTTATGAGTAAACATGTAATCATATGCATATGAATGAAAAATATATGAAGAATATGACGACGACGACGACAGGTACAGACAAATCGAAAGGGAACTTTCATTATTGCATAATAATTTGAATTGGTAAAGGAATAATAGGTTACTCGAGTAGATTTTCACTCAACTCGAACCGTAACCGGTTTACACATCGGTTCTCCCGGATTCAAAAATTGAAATTGGAACGGTCGATTATAATAACCTTCAATCTTCTAAATATAAGTTAGAATGATGCTCGTGTTTCTTGAGTAAATATGAAGTCTCAAGAATGCTAGGAATTTCCATATGCAAACCTGGAAACAGTGGTATCGTCGAAATTTACTCCATGCTGAGTTTGCTTTCAACAATTCATTAAAGTTAGAGTTAAAATTGAAAATTACTGTTATAGTCATTGAAATTCCAGTTCATATTCACAATTTATCAGCTTGACAAATTCTTGACTCGGAAGCCTGAATTGACGTGGCTTTTCTATAGAGAAGTTACTCTAGAGGCTCCCTCGACCCGGATAATTAAACCGAGATCTCTGAGGACAAAGTACAGTGCGAACACTCGACCGTACAAGGAATTGAGAAGTAGGTCGACCAGGAATTGAATCCGGGTCATGACGAATTAAGTTGGAACTCACTACGCTACTTCAATCCGGAAGTCATCGGTAGTGGCGCCATTGTGTGATTTGTACTCTGTTTATGAAAAGTTTCAGAACTTTTGATGTCTGAAGGTATAAAAAATATGGTATAAATGACCTCATCTTGTATAAAAACTAAACATCTTTCTAGAATCTAGAAACTACAATAGGCTATTTAAAAAGTCGTAAAAATAAAGGAGTACACCCCGCCAAGTCTTTGATTTGACTTTGTTATCTTTATTTGACATTACAAAATAGAACACACATTGACCTCAGGATCTGGAAGGAAAGCCTTCATCCATTTAAATGCAAATAAATGGGGAAGAGAATGGAGCCGACGCGCCACGATCTGAGAATCACTTTATAGATGCTGGGGCCTATTACGTATTTTCACACCTTTTGGCATGACTCCAAATTACGAGCGTCAAAATAACCCCCACCTTGACTTAATGCCATTGCTACGGTGGGAATAAATGACAGGATGTAGTGGGAAATAGCATTGGACTTGGACTTGGACTTTCTAACATTTTCCCAAACTTCCAACTGTGTTTTCCTTTTGAATGGGACAATCAGACGAGGATCACCCGCCGAGGTCGTCAAAAAATATATAAGAAAAAAGAAGATAGTTCCAAGCAGACGGTGTAACTCTAAAACCCTGGGTTAGGAATGAATGAATACGGAGAAAACGACCAGCAGGGCCTTGGCTTTTTGGGCAGTTATTTATACCGGGAGATATGGGCGGAAATCAGATGGGGTTCACACACACATGCCACAGACCATTTGGACCCATTTCCTGTTTTTATTTGCAATGAGAATGGGGCAAACGGCATTATTGCGTGTGAAATATGGGGAAAGAGGTCCACGGAGAGTCTGAGGTCTCTTCTACAAAAAATAAGAAAATGCTTTCCTCCTTTTTCCTAGAGATAGGAAAGCTCTCATAAACTCCTTTTTGGGTCTGACATACATGGCAGAGTGAGAGTCTAACCACGTTGCGTTAAATGTCCTCCATCGTATTGGCGCAAAAAGGGGGCTAAACGTTGAACCCCCTTTTACGGTTCTGGGTAAATCTCCCAGCTTCGATGAAAAAGCTCGTTATAATGGTTACATCTGTATGGCGCGTAGTTTCTAAAATTGAAGGTCGAAACACCTCAAA